>BOPP01000033.1:5365047-5375765 GCA_017312745.1 Gryllus bimaculatus | reverse complement strand
GGCGAGCGGGCGGGCGAGTGAGGCGCGCCGGGCAGGTCTGCCTAGCCGCGCCGCGCCGCTTTCGGCGTGACGGAGCGCAGGCCGTATATTCCGAGGCCTTAACGATGTCGTTAATCCCCAACTACCAACTCCAGACGGCAGTAATTGCTGCTCGCCGCGACCGCCAAAGACGTCGTGTAGAGGCGATGCGCGAGGGGAATTCCGTTGCCCCGCGTGACGGTTGGCAGCACTGGGGGGAGGGCCCGGGTGACACGTTGAAGGTGAAAGTCCGTGAAGGGTAATTTCCGGACCTTTTTTGCCTGGCGGGACTTATTTTTGCACTGAAGTGAAGAAATCTTTGTTTAAACTGCCCATGTCGTATCTACCGGTTTCTTGCAGATTTTTTGTTGATTCTTACAGTTCTTAAAGGTTAAAAACAAAGTATAAATACCTGAACGTATCATATTCTTCAAGAATTTTATCCTGTTATTAGCCCACTTCTCTCTCTCTCTCTCTCTCTCTCTCTCTCTCTCTCTCTCTCTCTCTCTCTCTCTCTCTGTGTCTCTCTCTCCTTTTTTCTTTCTTCGACAAAAATAAATTGTAAAAATTGTAAATAAGTCTCAGATCCTCTATATATCGCATCAGGTATTGCCCATTGACGTAGTTCTCTTTTTCTTCCTCTTCTTCTGTAGTAACATGACTTGTAATATCCCCATTTTCCCTTATAATTCCCCGACTGCCAACTCCAGGCGGCATTAATTGCTGACGTCGCCACCGCAGATGCGACCGCGGCACCGCGAGGATAATTCCGTTTGCTGCGTTCCGCGTGGCGGTTGGCAGCATTGGGGTTGGGGCCCATGTGACACGTTGGAAAATGAAAGTTTCTGTGGAGTTTTGTAGCTCCCGAGATTAATTTTTCTACGTAAGTTGAATTTCTCTTCGTTTACATTGTCATTGCCATTGCTATTGTTCTCGTATCTACCCTTACTTGCGGATGTTTTCGTGAATTATTTAGTTTCCCAAAAGTCAAAATAATTTTCATAACTTGTAAATTTACTACCTGTAGTTTCTGAGAGTGGAGTGGATGCACGCTTTATCGGCTTCTCTGCTAAATTGACAGAGAATACTTCCATTCTCCACATAATCCCAACTCCCAAAACTAGACGACCTTTATGTTTGTCTCAGACACTAATAAAACACGTCTTACATCTAAATGTTAACTACAACTACTTGTTGATGGGAATGGACCATTTAGGTAATTATTTGTAAATAATTAGAAGAGAAGTATTGAAAAGTTGCTCTAGAAAAACATGTTTACTAATAAATTTAGTTTCACATGACTTTTCATTTTCATAAGTTGGCAAATCTCAATATAGGATACGCTGACTTTTTCTTTCTTTCTGCGTTCAATATTAGTCCACATTATTTACTGTGGAAGTAAATTATCGTCAAATGGTTTGTGGTTGTGTGTGGTACTAAAATTTTAAATTATGGCGATTTTCTCTAGTTCTAGAGAAACAGTGCTGACAATAGCGTGATTTGTTCAGCATAACTCCTAGGCCGAGTGCCAGTACTTCCGGTAGCAGTTTGCATTTTCCTGCAGCATTCGCAGCTATTTTTATAAATTACTCCTCAGAATACCCGCTGAGATATGTTACATTTAATATTATCCGAATCATCATGAAATTTACTACGTATTGAATAAAAGAAAAAAACCTTTTTTCACTTAATCATTTCTTCATTGACAAAAAACACTATTTCTGCGTAACTTTGTCCAAAGAGACTATACTAACTTTAACTTCGTTTCTTAAACAAGATAGGCCGGTAAGGGCCAATTTTTACTTTCCCGTATACAGTTTCCGAAAACTGAAAACACACATTATGAATAATAATAAAATCGCCGTAGGCTATAGCTGGGGATGCATCGCCATACTGACTTCATATTGCGTTTATTATTCTACTATTGTTGTACCTGGAACTACCTCAGCATGACCTTTCACATAGAAATCATTCAGAAATGAATATCAATACGTTGTACAAAAATAAATGTTAGGTTTTATTAATCTTTCTATTTTTTCAATGGACAGGGCTTACCTTGTTTTCCTTCGCGTACATAGAATGAGAAAGGTTATGTTGTATTCTTCTATTTATTGCCTTCATAGGGAAATGAATGCGCTGTATGAAGATAAATATTAGGTCGCGCGTCTCCAGGTCGACAGCAGTGACAGGAACAAGCAAGAAAATAATGTAGACTAAATGAACTGTGCACAAGATATTACCAAAACAATAGAACTAATATTAATAACAATACTGTGTTGCAGTGGAAATGCTTTGACACGTAGTCTACATGCTTTGACATGTTAGCTCACCACGCACTGCCTTGAATTGCAATTTCCTTCAGCTTCGTATGTCGTTGCCCACTTTGGCATGGTGCCAACCAACGGCACGAAGTTACCATAAATTTTATAAAATAGTGTAAATATTATATACTGTTTATTAATAATGGTAATGTGATGAATTGAATGTGATATATACAACTGTTTTTTTTAAATAATTATTACATCCATTTCCTCATATTAAAAATGCAGAGAGTAATGTTTCAAAAATATTCAACATAGCAATTAATAGTTTAGTTTTATTATTCAGGTAGTGTACATTACTGGTAAAATTATAACTTCCTTCAATATTTTTCCCAAGACTCAGTTTTAGCCACCCATCGCGAAATCTTCACGTGCCTGCTTAGTTCGGTCTCATAAAAGCCGCCACTAACAAGGATATCAGAGAAAAGTGAATACTCTAAAACTCGTGCAACTCTATGGAATCAGGAAAGGTTTGTTGCTTACATTTTTGAGGTTTTTGTTCTGGTATAAAACAATCCAAATATTTCAACTGTGTAGCATGTTCTCGCTTCAGATGTTATAACATCTGGATTCCCCGAAGCAATTACAACATACAATGAATACTTTTTAATGTACTCATTGTTATTACTTTCCTCTGGTTTTGCAGTTTTTACTACCAACGACTGAGTAACTCTTTATGTAACTGAAGAAACGATCATGTTTCCAGCTTGTCTTGATATTATGAATCTACATTCCCTTTGTTGCAATATCTCATTTTCTTTTAGGTAGTGGGTTCTTATTAACAATATGCTTTCTCCTTCATCAAAAATAACCTAATCATGTGGTGAATTTCTTATTCCACGTAACTCTCAAGCATCTTCCGTTGTTGACACATTGCCGTCCAAATTACTTCAAATTTGGCGCCTTGTTTTTTTAATAGAGCGTTTGATGTTCTTTGAAGGCGTTTCAGAGGAAAGGATTATACATTTTAAACTTGGTACCTCCGAGATAGTCTTAATTTTCCCCAAAAATCCGCGCTAATTTCTTCTCTGGTAATCAAACATTCGTTTCTTCGTACAAAGTCGAAGTCGAAAGATCGCACCAGCTCCTGGGCAACCCCCGCGTAAAATTGGCATTGTCGAAATACTAGGAATTTTCTATCACAGACGCCTGCTCGCATTGTCACCACAAGCTAATGCGGAAAGCTGCGTAAAAGCGTTTTGAACGTCTTCAAGGTTCGATCCAGGGTGTGCCAGGCACTGGATGTAGTAGAAACACGAAGCAAAAAGCCACGGAATTCGTAAGGAAAGTTTAATTTCGTTTGGACAGAGGTAACTTTGACGACTTCTTCAATACTCGTTAATTCTTTCTCCAAGTAACAATCTTAGTCAGTTGTGTGTCGTCTCTTTTCCAGAACACTCTTGTCTGACAAAAACTAGTGAGGTAGGAGAGGCGATGTTCCGTTGCAGTTTCCATTAAAATGCTCTCCCAACGTTTCTTCGACTATTTCGCCGCCTGAACATCCGTAATCCTCCTTTTCTTGCGGTTGGCCGAGCCTTTTCGTCCCCTCGACGACACTGTGGGCGAAGTGGTGTGTGGTGTGTCAATTTTGCCGCACCTCATAGCGCACGCAACGCTCCGAGAGCCCGCACGGGGCTGCTTATCCCAATTAGCCAAACGAGCCGGAGAGCTCTGCGCAGCGGGAACGGTCTGGCGGGGGAGCGGAGGAAGGGGCAAAGCGGTAAGGAACGGGACAGAGATTGGGTGGGTGGATTGGGAAGGGATTTAGTGGAGTAGGGTGGAGCTGAGAGACTTTGGAACGGTGCGGTGGAAACGTGGTTGAACGGGAGGAAGCAAGGCAGGATGGGTCTGGATGACATAGGTTGGGCGTGCAGGGCAGAGAGGAAAAGGGTGAGGCAGGACAGATCGAAGGATGGAAAGAGGTGGGATTGAGTACAGAGGATAGGGGCGCGTCGAGAAGAGAGATGCTCGAAGGGCGGAAAGAAGTACGAAGGGCGGAAAGAAGTACGAAGGGCAGAAAGATGTACGAAGGGCAGAAAGATGTACGAAGGGCGGAACGATGTAAGAAGGTCGGAAAGGTGTACGAAGGGCGGAGAGGTGAACGAAGGGCGGAAAGGTGAACGAAGGGCGGAGAGGTGAACAAAGGGCGGAAAGGTGAACGAAGGGCGGGGAGGTGAACGAAGGGCGGAAAGGTGAACGAAGGGCGGAGAGGTGAACGAAAAGCGGAAAGATGTACAAAGGGAAGGAATATATACGAAAAGCGGAAAGATGCACAAAGGGAGGAGAGGCTGCCTTCTTGCTTGCACTTGGCCTCCGCCTGAGAAAGCGCTCGCCAGCGGGCGGTGCGGGCGGTACGTGCGGCGTGGGCGGCGTAGTCGGCGAAGGCGCGGGCGACGGAAGCGGGGCGCGCTTTGCGGCCGCGGCGGCAGTAAACAGCGGAGCAGCTGCGACCGCATGTGGCGGGTGACGGGCGACCGCAGCGCAGTTGCGCCCGCCTCCGCCCTCCGCGCTGGGGCCGTTGGGCCTGGGGCCTCGGGGCCCCGGAGCTCCTCTTCCCGCTCATCCGACCCGCCCTTCGCCAAGCCCTGCCCGCGCCATAGAGATCGCGCCGTTGCCTCCTGGTTCTTTCGTCTGACTCCAGCCTCCACCAGCTTCCCTCCTTACCGACCAATTCCGAACCATCTATGCCACCTGTTGAGACACATTTCACTACTATTGCCTGTCACTAAGACTGGAAACCCACCATATTATTTTGTTATTGTTGTTGTGAGTTTAAGATAACTTTTATAGCTTCAATTGAACATAATCTGTCAAAGTAACATCTATTTTTCTATCATATATCGGAGTTTCCTGCCCTGTTAGTCACTGCTGTATGCTCAACTTTCTTTGTCTACACGGTCCTTGCTTTTTTTCAATTTTTCACGTCACTGTGAAATAAAATGTGAGAGTGAAGTAATTTTTTGTGATCCCAAAAGGTCCATGAGAATATTAAAAATTATTAAATGTCATTTCATATTTATCATATTATCAGATGGATTAGTCATCATTTTAATATTATATATTACCTACCCTATTTAAATAAACATGTATTCGCACTTCGTATTTCCATTCACTGAACAAATGTCGCAATCCACAATTTATTTTCGGTTCTAAGAATCTCTCATTTCCGCGTTATTGCGTTCAAATATGTACCAATGTTTAACATCAATTTTGTTCCATTTTAATTAAAAGTATTAAAGTTCCAATATTAAATTTGTCATCAATGCTCATTGTGTCCACTATTCCCTTTTTAATATTAATTTTTTGTTTTTCTAAATGTACCTAAATTAATACAGAAATCATAGACTATTTATTTCGGAAACCTCTGGCGAATTTGCTCGGTGAGTTGAAAGCCGAATTCAGTTTTACTCGTCCAACGTATTTGTTTATCGTATTCTCCTATTCGGACAGGAAACGGAATGAATTTGGCCCGTAGTGTATTCCCGTCCTGGCTTTCCCGAACTGCCCAAATCCACCGTGCTCCTTTCCACACTCCTCGTCGCGTGTTATCTCACCTGACCCCGCTCCTGCCCACCTTTCCCTGCTCACTATGATTACCGTTCCTGAAAATTGCATGACAATTCAGAAAAGTAGTGGAAACGCATATTGAAAGATGCAAATGCCTCGACAGCAGCACTGAACTACAAAATCTAACTCTGAGCGCCAAAGATGCGCTGCGACTTCGCCTACGTGGTGTCGCCAGAAATGAACACTTATTGATGCAGCCAAAAATCAAAAGGCGTGAGCCAAAAGGCAAAAGGCGTTTGCTTCGTGGAGTACAAAGTTTGATCCTAAAAGGTTTCCAGAATCTCCCCACTTCTGTCCTTGGGTATGCGGTCAGCCATGTCGCTGATCTCAACACTTCTCAAGTTGATGAGGCGAATTGAAGTCGAAACATTATAGCAAATGATGACGTAGGTGTAAGCCAAAGAATATGTTTGCTAGTGTTTGCCAAAGGGCATCTTGTTTAAAACACCTTGACCAAAGGGTCCCAAATACCACTCAGAAATTTTGAGTTTTGGTAGGGTTGCCAAGGTCTTGGGATGAACTTTGATCCCAAATGGGTATTTCATTTTTCCCATTTTGCAGTGACCGCCCTTTGGTCAAGGTGTTTTTAATAAAAGCAAATTAAAATTTAATAATATTTAAAACTTACATTTTAAAAGAAATCAAGTTTAAAAATAATTATAATGTATTAAAATTATATGTAATTTACAATTAAATAGTCCAGTGTGTAGAATGCTATGATCGAAAACTTGCAATGCGTTTTTTTCAAAACACAGTTTTGGAGTATAAGCCCTTCTTCTAGCTACCGCCTCAATTTCATTTAAATAATATATTGAAACATGTTAGTTACACGTATAATCATCGTGGACTTCCAGCTTTCAAGCAACAACTTATTTGCTTAGATAAATTGAGTGGTTTGTCCCGTAAAGAGGTGTGTTATAAAATATTTTGGAAATAATGAATGTTGTGATTTTACTTCTTCGTAGTACTGTAGGAAATCGCATAACCTCTCTCTGCTCCATTTATATTCTGAACATCTCTGTACTGCCTTTGATCCCTCCCTAAATTGAAGGGTTGTGGGCAATAACAAATTACAAATGAAAATAATGGTTATGAATGGTGCGTTATAAATCTCTTGTGCATCGAAAGTTTTTGTCGTGGGATATGTTTCTCAAGAGAATGAAGCCAAGCGGTTGTTAAAACAAAGTTTTAAACAAAATTAAATTATTGCTTTGTTTGACAGTAGCGTCGCTGCTGGTGCAAAACCAGCATCATGTAGGTTCCCACGTTATCGCCCGCAACCCTTGAATTTTCCCCTCCCGATCACCGCAGATGTACCCGGCACTGCGAGGCTCCGAGGAAGTCGTCCGCTTCCTCGTTTTCCGCAGAACGCTTCCCTTCCAAGCGCCGTCCCTTGCCTCCCCTTGTCTGCGTCTCTTTCCTTCGCCCTGGCTTCGACTAAGAGCCCCCGGGGCCAGTTGGCGCCGCCTTTCTCCCGCATCGCTCGCTCTGTTTGTGTACCGCAGGGCTGTGCGCGGTATTGCGCGGCCAGCGTCTCAAATAATCATACAATTAATTAAGCTCCTATGTGGTTGTCCACGTTCCACCCTGAGTGGACCAGTACTCGCGTAACAATTAACTGAATTAGAAATCTAGGGAGATACATCTTCCTTTTTTGCAACTCCTGCTTCTTCTTCTTCTTCCTCTTCTTCTTCTCCTTCTTCTTCTTCTTCTTCTTCTTCTTCTCCTTCTTCTTCTCCTTCTTCTTCTTCTTCCTCTTCTTCTTCTCCTTATTCCTCTTCTTCTTCTCCGTCTTCTTCTCCTTTTCCTTCTTCTTCTTCTTCTTCTTCTTTTGCCTCCTTGCTTCGGCTCTATTGCAGCTCTTATGTAATCCCAACTAACTTAAAAGAACACCTAAAAATCGTACGTTTTATGCTGAATTTTCTTCATCATCTTGTGTTGCGGCTCCTTCGCTTTTGCTCTGCAATCTTGGCTACCGCAGTTTTTATCTACCAATTAATTCTATTAAAAGTACACCATAAGCAATATGTTTATGAAGAATTGTCTTATTTTTCTTCTTCGCTACTGCTCTACTGTGGACTTGGCCTGATATTCCGTACGCCTTCTATTGCGTGATCATTTTGATTACAGATCGTTAGAATGATTCCAATGAGACCATCCGCAGTTCTGTGGACGGGAGGGAAGAGGGACAGGTGCGATGGTAAAGCGCTGCCTGCGGTCGGTTGTGTAAGATGCAGCGCTGGGATTGCTGGAAACTGATTCGGTGAAACCATAGAAACGACCCCGTTTTTACCTAGTGTCAAAACCCCCCACCGTTTCTTTTTTTAAATTTATTTTTACATCTTCTTTAATTATACTTTGTTCTTACTGTTTATCACATAACATTTAGATCTGTCATTCTATTCTTATTTTCACACTTTTTATTCTTGGCCTTCAGTTTCTCGTCAGATTTTAATACTTTTAATGCATTTAAAACTTTTAATTGTAATAAATCCCGTTTATTTAGTCAAAAATTGTCTGAAAATAACATTACTGCAACATTTCAGATACAGATGTCTACTAATCTGCAGGCTAAAACAATGAGTAAATATCTGTACCCAAAACGTTGCAGTAATGTAATTATCGGAACAATTGTAAATAAACATGTTTCATAATTATAAGTTTAAAATGTGTTAATGTAAATAAACCAGCCAGTCGAAAACGTGAAGGCTAAGAATAAAAAATCTATTTTTCTTTAGACCAGTTTTTATTCGAAAAATAAATATGGAACCCAGACACTGTACACAAATGCGAACATTAACCTACTGTTGATACTCAAATCTAGCGCTCCTACAGTACAAACATTTAGGTATAGGTAAATTACAGAAGCCGGCAATTCTCATTCTTAATTTTATTAAGTGTCCTTGGTGTTTTCACGGACGTTTATGCATTGAACCTCTCTATTGCTATGATGACTAGAGATCAAAGTACTTCTCAAAACATTCTAGACGATTCTGTGCATTAGAATGTAACTCAAAAGATAACACAAGTAAACAGGCTGGCTGAACTGAAACTTCTTGAGCACTGAAGGAAAGACTTAAGTGTCTATAAAATATTCACAACACAGCTTTGCGCGCGCGGCTTCCGGCGACGAGAAGCAGCGATCGTGCATGCTGCGACCCCCTCATTTACAAGACGACCACTTGTTTCGGAACCCTCCTACCGCGAGATCAGAAGTCGACATCGGACGCGAACTTGGCACGGGGCGGCTTTCGAGCAACAAGAAACAAGAGAGACAACTTAAAACAGCCAAGAACACGCCATTAAAACTTAAAGTCTGGCTTTACGCACCTTCTATCCCGTAGTAATGTCGGTGGGCATGTGCAAACTCGTCCGCACGAACTATGGATGAAGTTGGATTGTTCATTGATTGACAATTTGGTTCTATTTACTACGCGAGACGATGTTGTCCCGAGGCACACAAAACTAGCTACACCGCAATTACGACTACTGCGGCTCAATTACGGCGTCAACTGTTTAGCAAAACACACGTTCTTCTGTTGACTGATTAATTAGTGACTCTGGGCGCGTCAACAGCTTAAGGTCGTTAGTCCCATAAGTGTAGTGCGGGTTTTTATGGCGGCAGGAGGCAGCGATCCTCCCCCGCTGGTTGGTGGAATCCGTGCCCATCCATCCGTCGGCTTGCGGGGTTTTCCCCAACGAGGTATCTCCCACCAGCGAGGCACCTCTCCAGCCGGGACCAGATCTAAGCTTTCATCAGGTATCCCCCGTGTGCAGCAGTGTAGTGCATGTGATTGCAAGAACGTTTGCAAAAGGGGTGAAGATATTTCAAGGACGAGCAAGGAAAGTTCGCACTCAGTCCGGGTTAGGGTACTACTCCGGCATTCGCCTGGTGTTGATTGGAGAAACCACGGAAAACTATGAATCGGAACACCTGGCCGCTAGAGTTCTCTTCCAATAAACGCCTGAATTCAACCTAGCTGTCTAGTATTAACTATTCGAAAATTCTATCATTGTCAGTACTCGAAACGTACAACTTCCAGGTCAGAAGCACTGCAGTGTCATCAGTTGATGCCCTGAGCCACCTAAGCCGGTCATACGTCCTTCGTATTAACATAATTTGTAAGGTTGTTTCAAAACTTGCTAAATACAGAACAATCGAAATTGAAGATTCTACAAAGAAGGAATTCTTGGGCAATTTACTAGCGTATGGTTAAATATATAAAAAAATGTTTAGTTCAACTTGAGATAAAATTATTTTTTATATTAATAATTTACATAATCTTCACTGGCTGAAACTCAACGATTTTGGAAGTTTTACCCCACACTATCTGTCAATAATAAACACTAGCAGTTTCTTAAAGGCGATTTTTCAACGAAAACTCGTTTCGTTTCGTTTGCTTTTTCATATTTTTTTAAAAATAAAACGTTTCCTTGCAATCGTTTAAGACGTTTCAGGTAAACGCAAATTGTGAATGAGGTCTGTTTTGAAAGTTGGCTCTTCGTTTGCGGCCACCCCGCAGAGCGGCGCTCCGGTCGGGCGAAGGCGCCGAGTTGGCTGCTCCCGCACGTTGTGTTCACACGGTCTGTCCACACGCGGCACACGGTGTTTCGGGGCTGTTTCGCCTGATGAGGTCGTGCTCCGTGATTACGACGGACGGCGGCGGTGGTGGTGGTGGTGACGGCGACGACGGCGGTGGTAGTGGCGGCATGGATGGCGGTGGTGGCAGCGGTGGCGGCGGTGGAGGGGGCGGCTATGGCGGCGACGTCGACGGCGGTGGTGGTGACGGTGGCGGCGGTGGCGGTGGTGGT
>BOPP01000033.1:5349782-5362470 GCA_017312745.1 Gryllus bimaculatus | reverse complement strand
GGCGAAAATATTTGCGAGCCAGGGGGGGGGGCTGAAGCTGGGTGGGGAGGGAATGCCGAGTGATGAATGTATCAGCTTAGGTGCCCCGGGGCATCAATGGATGTCACTGAAGTGACGGAGATCCGAGGGTTCGAGACACGGTAGTGGCAGGATTTTCGACACTAGCTAAGCAGGTAGATCAGCCGCATTCTGAAGAAAGATATTTACGACCGGTTGCTGTGATAGGTACTTCACCGTGGTTTCTCCGATCAACGCCAGGCGAATGCCAGAGCTGTATCCTAAAAACGGCCTCGGAATCCGTGCGATCTTTCCTCTGTCTTTCTTGTGCCTTTCACCCCCTTTCTTCTTCGCACATTCACATGCACTACACTACAACTCATTTTGGGAGATCAGTAAGGAACGTTAAGCTTGTCTCGTCTGAGGTGGTGCCACGCTGGTGGGAGATATCTGGTTGAGGGAAATCTCCGCAAGACGACGGGTATCGCCATCCAGCGGAGAAAAGATTCACCACCTGTGATAAAAACATTCACTACACGTACGGGGCTAATGACCTTAGCAATTGACGCGCCCAGAATCTCTAATCAGTCAATCAATTCCAATGTTTTGCGTTTTCCCATTGTGGTCTTCGTTAATCTGTATTTTTTTAACACTTTGTGTGTAACTTATTGAAGTCGTTCGTTTGATTGCCCCAATCGCCCGGTCTTTCCTAATGTTAGTCGCGACTCCTTTGCTGACTCCTGTTTCTCCTCGAATTCTATTTCCCAGTTCTCCACTACCTCTGACTTTTATCACTTTTGATAATAATTTTTTATGTAAATTGTTTTTTGAGTTGTGCAGTTGTCGGTAGTGATCAGTTTGAAAGATCAATATCCGGTGAATCCCTATTCAACCTTTGCAAACGGAACACAGTCGTTACGCAATCATTCCTTCCTCATTTTTGTCCCCTCCTTTCTCCTTACTCTCTCACATTCGCACTAACATTTGCGCTTGTGCTGAGGTTGGGGCGGTGCACGGTGTGAGAGGCACGTGAAGGTGGAGTACGCGAATGCTGATGTGATGTTCGACGCCAGATCTCACCATCCAGAGGGGATGGAAATCCGTCTTGTGACGGTATACAATAAGCACTGCATGCACAGGCTTAAATAGAAGTTAGAGCGCCCTCAAATAATTAACAATAAATTGGTAAATCTTCCACTTTTCCGTCCTCCCCCCACCCCCGGCCGGTGCAGGCGGTGGCGATGGCTCTGGAAATCACTGGACGTCCCCAAATCCGATACAGCGATGATGGACCTATCGTTCTGATGGAAGAGCCAATCACGATGGGCCGCCGATAACCGCCCAAGCAGAGTGCGGAGTGACAGATGAAAGGGTCGGATGAGTGTGCCCCCTGAGAACTACTACTCGTAAAAAAATGTCAGATGAAATCGGGGTTTAAAAGGATAGCTTCGAATTTGGTTCGGAAAATGAGAAGTTTTGATTTTCATTGATTTACTCGTATTTTAGACGAAAAAACGTAGTATCAGCATGTGTCGTATAGGGAAGAAGTTTCATTTGCTGTAAACAAATATTTATGGCAGAGAACATTTAAAAGTTTCATTTCACCAGGTTTCTTGTTCTTTACTTCATGTGAACGTTTGCCATCTCACGTGTAAGTCAAGTTATTTCTCCGTAAATCCACACGTAACACGTTTTAACCACCAACAAATAATTATTTAATAATTACAATGACTAGAAAAGTGCTTTAATAATTCTTCTTTTAAAACTTAATTTGATCAAAAACTGCAGTGGTGAAAATATTGATTTCTTTCCAACGAAGATAACTTTTTTCTTTTTGTTTCGTATTACCAACATCGTTTTTTATTCTCCATTGGGAGTAATTAGGAGCAAGGTCTCTTCTTCCTTAATATCAGTTAAAATTTAGAAGACGTTATAGAAAGCTTTATACAAGTGGACACTTTTACCCCCGTTTCTTTGCATTTTGTACTTTCGTTACTTTTCTAGAGTGAGGTAAAAATAAATTTGCCAAAGTGCCGTATCCAAAGTCTTTGACACAATGGCAAGAAGTAAAGGGATAATATATTGAAATTGACACAATTTAGTTCCTCCTTCGGTTTTATCTTTTGTTAAGCTGTCCTCTTTAAGAAAGTTTTTATTTTTAGAGATTTTAGAAACTGAGTTTTTATTCTGTTCTCCCCTTTTTTTCTGTCTCTCCATATATTCTCCTTCATTCGATTTTGCTATACCAATAAACATAAAATAACAAACAATAAGATAGTTTCCCATACCTCAGTATTTTTAACGTGGGTATTATGATATTTTTCCCTGACGTAGTTTATGAGTTAACAATTGAAAGATTGCAATTTTATACATTGCAGGTATCGATTTTATGTTTTGCGTAACTCCTATTTAGAATGATTTTTTAAATAGTTTTTTGTTGGTTATATTGGTTTCCTTTGTTTTTATTTATGGAATATATTAGAATTTTTGGAACATACTGTTTGGTGAACTTGTTCTTATTGTTTATCTCAGGGTGATGGAGAGGACGTTTTGTAATCATTTATTCTTAGTGCTTGCGTCAGACAATTGTTTTATTTAAACTGCCACTGTCCTGGTGAAGTTGATTGGATGGTATGTACAAGAACGCAGAGACAA
This sequence comes from Gryllus bimaculatus, assembly GCA_017312745.1. Lineage (NCBI taxonomy): Eukaryota > Metazoa > Arthropoda > Insecta > Orthoptera > Gryllidae > Gryllus > Gryllus bimaculatus. The sequence goes on along the minus strand of BOPP01000033.1, from coordinate 5,359,818 downwards.
ACATAAAACTTGCGAATGGAATGTGAGGATAACTGTTAAATAAACAGTTTCCTGACACATTGTAAACAACTGAAGGCGAAACAGATGTTTCTCTGTGCAGTAGATTGAATGTTGGATTTTCAAGCACAGTAATTTGAATTGGAAGAGATTAAAGCATTAATGGTTGAACATACTCTAGAGAGCTTCTCGATCCCTCTATTCCAATTACACCGACCCACACAATCAATATAATTATCTGGAGAAATCGATATTTCTTTATTTCTATTCAGTGCTTTAGTGAATTGGAACGTAAACATAAGTTCTTCATTAGTAACAGAATGAAGTGAAAGCTCGAACACCAAGTGCACTTCACTTTATTGCTCATTATCTTAAAAATATTATGAAGATTTCAAATTACCCCTTCACAGTATTTTATTTCAAAACTATTTACATAGAATTTCTTTAGTTGTTTTTTAATTGAATATTTTCTAACTTTGTTACCTTCAAACCATCAGAATTGTGTAGCTATCGACTACGTTCTAAATCTATTTTTGAGTTTTAATTAACGACGTTTTTGAAGACTCGTCTACTTGTAGGTGCTGAACTCTTCAGCATACTTCCAAATGCCCTTTAGAGAAGCGGAGGAGTTTCACCCTTGGTGAGTGTGCTCAAGGACGTAACGTAAGGAAGATGAAGTGTGAGATATTCGCAAAGCATAGGAAATGGTTTGGAGTATTAGTCACGTGGCAAAACATAGCGAATGAAAAGTACACTTTAATTTTAATTTTACCAAATGGAAGATAAATAATTTATTTAAAACTAGTGTATTACTTTTAAGGTTAGATATAATACAAAAAAAATGTATGTGTAATAATAGAGTATTCACAAAACAGTTAACTTTAACATCACTGTTAAAGATTCAATGATCACATCTACCCGAAAGCATTCAGTAGTAAAGCCGTATTGTTGCGTTCTGCTGCAACTTTTGTTTATATTGTAGTGTTTCCCAAGGTTGAATTGTGCAGATTGGATGCAATCACAGTGTTAATAAATTACAATGTAGTGTGATATATCATTAGTACTACGTTGTTAAATTGAACTGAAATTCTTTGTTTTATTTCTGCATAGAAAAACACTTTCAAAATAATAATGTATTCATCATCTAAGTAGAAACATATTTTTTCCCTTTGTCGTGGAAATATATAGTATTTCATTCGCGAGTATTTAAAACAAGTCATTGCTGTATTTAATTACTAGGCTGTCCGGGTGACGCCGCGTCCATGGCGAAGGTGCCGACGTTTCGGTTGCCATTTGCGACTTCTCAGGGCGTATTGGCTTGAGGAGGTCGCAAGAATGGGGACCGAAACGTCGGCACTTCGCCATGGACCGGCGTCACCCGGACAGCCTAGTAATACTGACTCCGGCCGCGGAAGCTACGCTCTCATTGCTGTAATTGTAACTCAAAGAGTAATTGTTTTAGTCTACTACTAATCATCGTCGTCATATCAATCGTTCGTCGTCATCATCATCATTCATCGCCAAGTATGATCATTTTTTTGAGTACGTTAAAATAAATATTTTTTCCCCTTTTATTTTCTAATTAGCTATGATCTTGAGGATTCATGAAATAATCTCACATTAACTGGTGTTCGGTCAGCAACATAATTCTTCTCACTTTATTTTTTCTAAATTTGCAACTTTCGAGTTCTGAAGAGTTCAAACGAAAACGAGACCCGTTGAAAAATATTTTGTTTGAAACTCCAAAGTCTTGGAATTCATTCAGATCGATAAACGAAATATATTTTTTGAAGAAATCGGCTGAAGTGGTTCAGGTACTTGAGTTGACCACGACGGACAAACAAAGTCCTTAAGTGTAGTCCTACGGACAGACAAACGTCTTTGTCGTCAATGGATTTTTCGGTATCAGTACCCACAAAACTGACTACACTTCGACACATTGAATTCAATATATATATATATATATATATATATATATTATATATATATATCCAACTTTCGTTATTAGTTATAAAAACGATTTTTCCACTTTTCGTCCAAGCGGGCATTAAGAGTTCATGCTGCCTAAAATTCGCAGTTTTCCGGCGCGCGATTACACTAACTTTCTCCCTTACGAAGTACAATCGCGAGAGAGGAAGTAGAAGCGGAAGAAAAAGCAGTTCCCGGCGTGCTGAGTTTTCCGGCGAAAGTTGCGAAAGTGGGCGCACGCGGGAAGTGGCGCGCTCGCGCGCCCAGGCGGCGCCAGCGACGCGCGCATCGGTCCGTGTCCGCAGCGCGCCTGGGGACGCGTAGCGGGCGGGGCGGGCGGGCGACGCGTTAACGCGCGCGAACGTCTTCGTCCCCGCCCTTCCACCTCGTTTGCCGGCGCCGCCCCTTCCCGCCGAGCAAGTAGCGCGTCGCCGCGCCGGGGCCTCGTCGCCTCGTTGCGCCGCACGCGCGCGGGCCCCGAAGCGCCACCAGCGCGCGGAGCGCAGGGCCAAAATGACTACGGGACTTCTCACTTGAGATACTTGTTAGAACACTTGCGCCGGACTTTTACACACTATGTGCCAAAAGTTGTTTTTTTCAAAAAAGTTAAGATATCCCATGCAATTTAATCAGTTTTCCTCCCTTATTACGATATTTGATTGATAGGTGATTCAAAAAAGCGTCAAGGGTTTATGAACATTAGTCCCGTAAATGTAGTGCTTGCATATTTCATCGTGATGTGGAGGTGATTTTTTCCGGCTGCATTGTGAGATACAGTGATGACCTAAACGTCTGCTTGTGTTTGCGTTTCCCCAAGTGGTAGTGGAGTGCGTGTAAGTGTAAGGGGTGGCGATAGGACAAGGAAGAGGAAGGAAAGATCGCGCGTGGTCCGTGGCTCGTTTGTAAGGGCACTGCTTCGGCTTTCGCCGTGTGTTTACCGGAAAATCCTCGGAAAACTACCGTTCAGAGCAACCGGTCTCATGAATTCTCCTCCAGGTAGCGGCTGTATCCAACCTAGCTACGTGGCTAGTGTCGAAACTCCTGACACTGTTTGGACGGAACCATAGAACCTCTCTGTCAGAGGCACTGCTCTGACAGCAATTGATGCGCTGAGACTCCCAAGCCGATACGACTACGCGACTTTCGCAGTGTAATGGTTAGCGCAGGTGTGGCCACACTTAGAGGGAATGCGACGTAAAATATTTTTTTTTAGAAAAGTTCAATTATCCAATGCAATTTTATCGCATTTTCTACCTTTTTATGTTCATTGGAGTTGGCAAATAGATATATAGATAGAATCTGTTTCACTTATAAGGAAAATTTATGAATCAATCACACAAATACTAAGACTAGTGCAATATCACCAGTTCACCAGACACACGTTTATTGGAGTATCAATCAACAACATTGAGATATGATCTCCAGGTCCAAATCACAATCGCTGAAGATGTAGCTGCCGTGTGGTCACTTGGTAAAGATAATTCTGGATCGGGATTGATGGATGTGATGAGGGAACCGGTGGCACTTTAGTTATCAAAACATTAAGATGTATTCCTTTATGCTTTTGTCACCAACTTTGAAAAAGTGGTTGTTCAGTATGGGCAGATGCTACGCAGGAGCCTCCCTCCCTTGGAATGAGGCGCTGTGTGGGAGCGTCCGCTGCCAGCCGTCTGCCAGAACTCACGCCCGGCAGCCTGCACACTCTCCCATCCCCGCTCCGCCGCTCCACGCCACACCCCGCCCGTCACATCCCTCCCGAGCATTTATGTGTCTACCTGTTCATTCCCGCCCACCCATACCTTCCTACCCTCTCGTGTCTTTCAGCCAATCATCTCTTCAGCACACCCACCCCTTCCAGTCCACCACCCTCTGTTTCCAACTCACCCCCGCCCCTTCCAGCCTACTCGCCCATTCTAGCCCCTCGACCGTTCAACTCGCTCGCCCATTCCAGACCACTCGCCCTTTACAGTGCTCCCATCCCTTCCAGCTCACTCGACCCTTCCAGCCCTCTCATCCCTTCCAGACCTCCACACGCCTCTTCCAGACCTCCACCCGCTCCTTCCAGCCTTCTCACCCCTTCCACCCTTTCCAGTTCTCCCACTCCTTCCAACCCATCCGGCCCGTCGAACACACCCGCCCATTCCAGCCCACTCGCCTCTTCTAGCCCACTCAGTCGCCCCAGCCCACCGCCCTTTCCGGTTGTGTTTACCAGTTCTGAAAAGTGAGCAAGCAAAATCTCTCCTGAATCAAAAATGACTCGCTTTTCCATTTTCCAAGATTTATAAATATCATACTACACCTCAAAATATGTCTTCACTTTTGTTACGAAATAATGTGGATATTAGTTTGTCAGTTTTGTTTATTATTTGATCTGGAATACATGCTATTTTTATAGCTATTTTCAATACATCGATGCCATTTTCTTAGTGACTTTTTTAACTTTCTTAGCGAACGATGAAAATATGCTTGTTTTATCAAAATTAAAATTATTCCTAAATTGAAACAAAAAACAAGGAACGTAACATGTGGACAAAGGGGTATTATTGCACTCGTGAAAAAACAATTATTCCCTTGATTTTAATTCACATGCTTCGTTAAAAACTAAAATGTATTCGACGCACTTCACTTACTGTAACTGTGTATTCTGTACTATATTTTCATTTAAGCTGAAAAATAACATTCTCCTTTTTTGCAAAATAATGTTGTATGTACGAGTATAAGATAAAATAAAGTATTATTATGAACGAGTGAGGCAATAGTTTCGTTCAAATTTAGTAATCTTTTAATTTCAGTGTTTTAATAGTACATTAATTTTGCAGTTTCATATTTCTCTGTAAACGTTATTTTTTCGAAGAGATTACTGTGAACTGTATAGTTGTATCAAAAACACAATTATCTTTCATGCTAGTTCCTTTCATTCTGCATTTATAAATGTGTTGACTGACCAACATCGAACACACATCTATTGAGATTACAAATAAAAACTCAGAATCCAACTCCATATATCATTCCACATGTGAATGAATGAATTAGAGTCGAGTATCATAATATTCGTGACATGTAGCTTATCATGCAAACTATGTACTATTTTACCTTGCATACTTGCGTATTTGACATACACAAACTACCGTTGCATGTAACGAAAGTAGTGCAACTCGGATTGTATCCTATTAAATTACTTACATCCCAATGAATCGTTTAAGGTTCGCTCGTAAAATTAATGTTCAAGGTTTCTTTGTGCTGTTCTAAAAAAGCGTAAGATTTATTGCAGGTGAAATGGATATCATGCGCTTAAGAAAAGAGTGTTTGTTGCGTCATAATACTAAGAGAAGGAAAAGCTTCGATATGAAGAACATTTAACATGATTTTTAATGTTAAATCGATCACTTACAATTAACGAATTACAATTATTGCAAAGTTATGTCATCGAATATCTTTTTTCGACCTATTGTTTCATTATAAAAATAATGAACGTACAGTTTCATAAATTTCAATACTTTAAGTTTCGCTTCTTTCATTCGAAACATGATCTTTACAAAACAGAACTAAAAGCTCCTATTTAAAATATAATTACGTACATCATTTTGTGGGAGAACACTTTTGTCACCTGCGGCAGTAATTCATAAACTGAAATAGTACTGCGTAATGAGTATCTCAAGGAAATAAATGTAGGATGAGGCTCATTTCGCACTTGAACCGTCAAAGCGAGCAGTGAAGTGCATCGCGCGGTACGTGTTCGTCGGAATCCAGACGAGAAATAGCCTCGCTCCGGACTTCTTGCCATGGCGAGCGGGCGGCTGCGCTCTGTTGTTGCCTTGCAACGACGCGGCGTTGCAAATTGTTGCCTGCTCCCGGCTCTTCCTTCTCCTTTCGGTCATATTGTCTCGGCCCTGTTGCCCGTCCGCGGGTCTGTCGGCCTCGCGTCGACAGCGGCGTCCCGCGCGGGTCCGCCGCCGCAAGCCGCGGTTTGCTACCGCTCCGCCGCCGCCGCCGTATCGCCAAACAGGCGGCAATTAGAGAAATTGAGGCGATTAAAACGCAGGAGCCGACAGTGCTTCGAACCCCGCAGCTGGCGGCGCCGCTCTTTATCCCCTCCTCTACCACCATTCTCACCACGTCCCCTTCATCTCCGTCCCTATTTGCTCCATTTACATCCTCCACAGCCACCCCCTTCATTGTTTTCATCCCCTTCACCCCCACCCCGTCCGCATCCCTCACTCCCTTGATTACCACAACCTCCCTCCGTCACCATTTGCTCCCTCCCTACCTCCCCCACCACTATCCTTACTTCACCTTCACTCGCCCATATATCACAACCACCCTCCGTCTCTATTTGCTACCTTCATATCCTCTAAAGCCACCCCTTCATTCTTTTCATCCCCTTCACCTCCACCCCGTTTGCAACCTTAACTCCCTTGATGGCCTCAACCAACCTCCGTCCCCATTTGCTCCCTTTACATCCTCCACAGCCACCCTCTCCTTTCTTTTCATCTCCGTCACCTCCACCCCATCCGCAGCCCTCACTCCCTTCATCACCTCAACCACCCTCCTTCACCATTTGCTCCCTCCCTACCTCCCCCACCACTATCCTTACTTAACCTTTACTCGCCCATATATCACAACCACCCTCCGTCCCTATTTGCTCCCTTTACGTCCTCCACCATCATCATGTCCATTCCCTTCACTTCTGCCCCGACGGCATCACTACAACGCGCAACCGTTCCTATTTTCTCTCTCTACCTCCTCTATCGCTATCCTGTCCATTCTCTTCTTCACTTCATCTCCGCCCCGTTCAATTCTTCCACTACTTTCTCTACCTATCCACCTTCGCAATGCTTCAATCATTTCCCTCTCCACTTCGTTTGCTCGTTTTTATCTAACGTTCTGCTACTGGCCTCTTGCGAATCTGTTAGCTGCTCAGTTCTGCTGCACCGCTTCTGAATCTGGCAGAATACACTAGGAACCAAAAATATTAGGTACCAGTTCTGTTGTGCCGCTACTGACCACCTGGCGGATTATATAAGGAACCAATCTGCTCATGGCGACCGGCGAAAAATAATAATCGTGTTGCATCTACCAACATATTATTTAAATTATTTATTTACCGCAATTGTATCATATCAACATTTACCAATATTTACAAGTACATTGCGACAATCCTGAACAAGGCCTGTAAAAAATTCGTAGCACTATACACTACATTAATTTTTGTGGTATTGATATCCTTTAGAGATTTGTTTCCCTCTTTACCTCCCTAACTTATTTTACTTCTTTTTCATCGGATTTTATACGATAAATTCTTTGCATTTGTTCGTTTATCGGGAACAAGACTTGTCTTTCCTTCTCATCTATCTATTTTTCATCTCAAGTCTTTCCTATTCATCTGAAGATCTATTTTATCATCATCGTATTTAAATATCCACAGCATACACAGTTTTCTCCGCTTCCTTTGGTAACTATAGACAACGTCCCTCTCCCGCCCCACTCTTCTCACTTCTTGTCACATGTATTTTCATCAGAGCACGCTCATCCTATTTCGCCGTGGCTGCCTCATTCAGTTCCGTTTCTCACCCTCCACTACTTCGTCACGTGACTCCCAGCCGGGTGAGCGAATAAACCTGACGTTCCCTTCTCTGTTTCCGCGCAACGCGCGTTGTTGTGTGTGTGTGTGTGTGGTGGGGGGTAGGGGTAGGGGCGATGTCGGGCGAGCGCTCTGCGCTGTTGCGGCTGCGGTCGCGCCGGGCGTGTCGTTCGCCGCCGCCGACCGAATTGGGCGCGCACTCGTTCCCGCGGCCGGAGTTCGGGTCTCGCCGCGGATCCCACTCGGGAGCTGGAACTCGCCAGTGCGCGCTCTCAGCTGGAAACACGTCCGTTGCGGGTTAAGTGGACCTAGATGCGTCCTTATATTAAGCGTATGGTCACATTTCTTTAAAAGCCACCCAAATTCAATAATACATATTTTAAGGAACGAAGGAAAACTATTTATAACTATAAATTTACAAACCGAAATGATGCATTATTTTAATGAGGACTTTATTATCATTGCATGTTAAAATTATTATGAGTTATTTAACAATAATGAGATATATGTCAAATTTCACATGTTTCTATCCAGCATGTGAAGTTTCATTTCCAAACGTTGGACAGAAACTGATTTTTGAGACTGTATCATATGAAATGTTGGACCCTGCTGAGCCACAAAGATTGGCTGACAGACGTCGATGGTATTTACATTAATATTCATAAAACATTTTCACCAAGATTAGTTATGTACAACTTGAAGTAAATGTGATATTTGAAGCAAAGTGTTGACAATATGCATAAATTGGATGGCAATAAAAAAAGTATTATATTGCCAGTTTTGTAATATTTCTGGTTCGGAACCCACAATATCAAAGTCAAAGAATGTTACGAAATGTTACAAGAAAAATGTTACTAAAAACCGGGATATGACATTCGTTTTGAGAAATCAAAACTCGTCAGGGAAAAAGAAACAAAGAGGTGTGCTCCTCTGTAACAGGAAATAAAAACGTATTTATGGAGAATGCAATATGAATCTTTCATCCTGATGGTTTCTCGCAATTCCGCTCCATCTGATAAAACAAAATGGGATTTGCAATTTTCTTTCTTTTCGGCCCTTGTAACCAGACTGTATTATGTGCAGAAAATAACCTCGGCTGCCGCACGGCAACGCCAGGGTACGTTGGCCCATGCGCTTCGCCGACGCAACGCAAGTGTCCCTTGTGCACAGCGTTCGATGAATGGGGGGAGTATTTCTCAATTTATATTAAAAATGTCTGATGAAATTCATGATAATGCAAAATAATTCTTCTTCTTCTTCTTCTTCTTCTTCTTCTTCTTCTTCTTCTTCTTCTTCTTCTTCTTCTTCTTCGGTTTTTTTTTCAGCCGATTAACCTTTGCGTCCCAATGGAACACATATTCGACCTCACACTAGACATTACCACACTTTGCTGGCTCCTGTATGTAGGGTCCTGATCTGCTAGTCCTGTATGGCCCCTGATCTGTAGTTAGCAGAATGTGAAGCTCTCCGCGGCAACACATACATGTGAGACAAGGGACAAACAATCATGCCCAAGGTGGGACTCGAACCCGCGACCCTCGACCTCGGATCGAAGCGCTGAGTCCGTACACGCTCTTTGTTATCTGAGCCATCGAGGTGGGCAAACTAACATAATTACCACTGTTAAAACATTTAAAACCTATTTTCAAAAAACTTAATGCGCTAATGATTTAAATGCCAGTTTTTCAGTGAAATTAGCACGTAAATCGAAAAAACGTGTAAACGATAAGAACTGTAGAACGATAGTGAATAGTGGTATGAACTCTACATTACTGAATGATAAGTGAAAACATGTAGAATATTCCTAGGAGTTGTGGAGATTTGTTTCCTCACACTTTCCAGAGTGATGAGTATGAGTATTTCAACAGGCTATATGTGTAGCCCTCTCGTAATATTAGCTAGCTCTAACGCTTCGCAGATCTCGACGTAGCTGAGCCGATTTAAACTCTCGCATCTTCCGTTCCCTTAGTGTTCGAAGAGTCTTCAGGAATTTCAGGGATTTCAGGAAAGCGACGATCGCAAGTGTAGCGATTTGCGGCAACGCTGAAGAGCGACGAAAGCGGACATTGGTGGACGAAGTGCAGTGAAGGGCAAAGGCGATCGCAAATGGCGGCGAAGTGCGCCAAAGAACAGCGAATGCGGGCGAGTGAAGTAGGTCGTCGAAGAGGCCGCGGAGGTGCAAAAGGCGACAGAGGCTGGGGGAAAGGGACAGAACGCAGGGGAAGGTTCGGGAAAGGCGCAGGCGGAAAGGCGGACGTCTGGGCGAAATTGGGGCAGCAGCGGCGAGAGTGGCGCTCTGGGATCTTGGCGTGTCTTCCCAGGGCTCCCAGGGACCCATCTCGACGCCTTCGGTCTCATCGCGCCGCCGGCGGCGTCGCCCTCCCCTACCCTCTCCTCCCCCCAGGCCTCATCCCTCCTCTTCTCCCTCCCCTTCCCCCAGAACACGTCCCTCCTCTTCTCCCTCCCCTACCCCACCCTCCCCGTCTCTCC
>BOPP01000033.1:5333844-5349284 GCA_017312745.1 Gryllus bimaculatus | reverse complement strand
GCTCTTTTGAAAAAGATGCGATTCGTAGTTTTTCATGGTTTATGACGCATTTTATTTCACTCGTCTCACGATTTCTGCTCTTCTTCACATATTTTTTGAGTTATTAATGAGTTCCTTATTACTATCCAGCGCAGAGTTTAAAAAAATAGACCTCGGTTCTTTAAAAAAAAATATCATTTAAAGAAGCACTTGTTAATGCGTTCCTTCTAATAATCGATCTTTGAGAATACTTACATTGTCACAACTTAAACACGAAGTTGGAATATTGGTTAAAACACTGCTGCGTACCATACAATTTGTATTAAAAATTTCGTCGATATATTTGCTTGGCGTCTGAGATGAAAATTAATGATGCACTATTTTTTTGTAAGTGTGGTAAATTTTAAAGATATTACTAGTAATAAAGTGTATACAGTAATTTTTCATTCTGGTGACAATAATGTTTTTGTTAGTTTACAACTAAATAAAAAGATTACGAAAATAAATAGCAATTGTGCCAGCCCCACTTTGCAAACGTGCTGCTGACCGCAAGAACATCATCAGTGCAGGCAACACCTCCTCTTCGCACGGGCCGGGAGCTCTCGCTACGCCACCTGTTTTCACGAGTAATTTTGTGAACTCTCGCAGCGTCGGTGGGTGTCATCCGAAGGTGGGTGTCGCTGCTTGCTCCGCCGCCTCCTCTTCTGCTTGAGCGCATTCCCGCCCCTCCACCGCCCCGCCCGCGCCCCTCCCGCCCCCCGCCTCACTTTTCTCGGAAAATCGTGTTACGCGCTCCGCTCCTCCCTAACTGTTGCGGTTGTGGTGGTTGCGGTGACTGTGATTGGAACTTTGGAGGCAGTGGTGGTGGTGGTGGTGGTGGTAGTGGTGTTGGGGGTGGTTCCGTAGTTGTCATAATCGTTGTCGAAATTGTCGCTGCCGTTGGCGTTGCCTTTGTTCGTGTTGTTATCGTTGTCGTCGTTGGTGGAGTTGGCGTTGTAAGTTTCGTTGGTAATGTTGGTGGCGTTGATTTATAGTTGTCAGTGGAGATGTGGTTGACGTTGGCGTTGACATTATCGCTGGAGTTTTTGTCAGTAGCTTTGTTGTTCTGGGTGTTTTTTTTTCTGGTCGCGTTAGCGTTGTTAGTGTCGTTGTCACATTCGTCGCTGCTGTTGCCGTTTTCTTAGTAGCGTTATCATTGTCGGTGGCATTGTTAGTGTCGGAGGCGGTGTCAGTGGAATAGCCGGTAGTGTTGTCATTGTGACGTTTTCGGAGGTGCTGGCATTGTCGGTGGAATTGTCGTTGATAGTACCGGAGGCGGTGGCGTTGTCGGTGGTGTTGTCATTGTTGATGGCATGTCGGTGGCATTGTCGTCGTCGTCGTTGTTAGCGTCGAAAGCGATGGCGGTGGCGTCGCTTCGAGTCTTTCTTGCGCACTCTGCGCTGCGACGCGATCCGACAGCCAGCCAATTCCGTGTCTGTCGCCGCCGCCGCCGCCCCGCCCCGCCCTTACTCTCGGCTCCTCCCCCTCCCTCTCCCCCTCTCCGGCCACCGCCGCGCATCTCATCGGCGAAGAAAGTTCCCGACGCCCCAGAGGCTGCGGAAGGGGGAGGTTGTGAGGACGAGGGCGATAAGGGTCGTGCAAGTGGCGACGGTGACAGATGGAGCAGGGAGGGCGACACGAGGCCGCAAAGATGAACAAGCTCAGGAAGGCGACATAAGAATGGCAACGATTCATTTTTTTTTTACACTGCTGGTATTTTCATTCAGTATTGATCTTGTATTTGTTGTTCATGTTGTGTATTGACCAAATATTGTTGATGTATTGCGAAATATAGGACTACATCACGTGTTAAAGGAAGTAATTTATTATACATAGGAACGTGATTTATTCACTTTTTCGGTTTCTGCACCAGGCGATAATTTTTTCTGCCGAAAATTCTCCGTTTTCGTGCTCACGATTACAATACCTTCTCTTCTTACGAAGTAAGGGTGAGAAAGTAATACCAAACGTTATATATTTAAAGAGTATTTAATGAACTTCATACCAAAACTATAGCATCGTCATAACTGAAGGTTAGAACATTCATTAATGTCAGTTGACAGTGTTCTACATGTTATTCTCCAGGTTTTCTTACTACAGATCGGCGTCAGAGATGTCTGTGCTAGAAATACGAAGAATCCTGATGATATCTGCTAAATTAACTTCTTTTATTTTGTTACCACTAGATTAATTTTGAGTGTGATCTAGGAGCAGGCAAACAAGGAAACCTCGTGGTCGCTTATATTTTATACAAACTCCTTCCTTTTATGGCTCTCCAATAGATAACAATACTGCTTGAAAAAGAGGAGCTGATGAGAATATTCATAGTTCCGCTGACAAGAACTCACGACAGGGGGGGTTGTGGGAGCGGCAGCTGCGGCGGATGGAGGAATCGTTCGCAGGCGCGCTGCGCGGAGGTAGCGGGGAATAGGGAAGGAGGCGCGGGCTCAGACTTCATTTCGCGGCTCCGAAGTCGCAGGGGGCTTTGGGAAGCGCGAGATGTAAGTTTCCGGCTCTGTTTGTCTTGGTTGGTCTGAGCGGTGGCTGGTCGGAGAGTAAGCCTAATGGACAGATCGATGCCGGAAGTTCTGCATGTGCCTGCCTGTTGCCGCGAGTTCCAAGGATGCAATGCGCACGTGGCGGTGGTAGAGGCTCGGGTGGCGGCGGAGGCGGAATCTAAGAGGGAGACCGAGACCCACGGAAATGGAGGTGGTGGTTGAGGTGGAGATGGCATTTGGAAGTTGTGGCAGAAGGGGAAGCGGAGGTTGAGACGGAGGTTGAGACGGAGGTTGAGACGGAGGTTGAGACGCAGGTTGAGGCGGAGGTTGAGGCGGAGGTTGAGGCGGAGGTTGAGGCGGAGGTTGAGGCGGAGGTTGAGGCGGAAGTGGAGATGGAGGCGGAGGTGTCAGTGTTGGTGGAGGCGGAGGCAACGGTAGACCGCGTTTCAGGAAGTAGAGAAGGTGGAAGAGGATGTCTAGGAAGAAGCTGATATGACGAAGAAGACGAAAATAAAAGAGATGATTGAGGAGGTGGAGATAGTGTAAGAGGAGGCGGTGCAAAGACAGGTATTGGGGAGCGGAGGCATGGAGAAGATACTAAAGGAGGTGGAGGCGATGATGGTGGAGGTGAAAGCTGTGGAGAAGGATGCTTGAAGAGGTGGAGGCGGTGGCGGTAAAGGAGGTGAGCGGGAGCGGTGGAAAACGGAGGAGGTAGAGGAGGCTTACGCGAGGGCTGAGGCGGGGATGGAACGCCGCGCGGTGCCAGCGAGGAGGGGCTCTGGAGGCCGACTGCGGAGCGAACAACGCACGGAAGGCTGCGTCAGCGCGCCGCGCGGCGATGTTTCATTATGCGAGACTTATTCAGCCGACGTCTCTGAATCACTGATAGCTTTCTTGTCGGACGCGAAACGATGATTGTTTTCCAGAATCACATGAAGCCACAGATAAATCCAAAATGAATGTGTCGGAACCGGTTGAGATATCTGAGAATACTTCGTTGTTTATTGTGACTGGCATTCTGAAAGGGAAGGATGATTAAAAGTACAAACTGCAGAAATATAGACTGACGAATTTGTTCTGCTGAAGTTATCAATATAAGCACGATACGATGCTTTGATACCATTGCAGTGGATCCTCGTTTTCTTAGTACGTCAATAACTCGCAGTCTTTCATAACTAAAATTTATATATTTCAGATCATTTTCCCTATCTACATCGATAAGTTTGATTTGTAATACTTGAAAATTTGATAAGTTGAATAGTTTATTTTCGATTTCACATCCCAAGGAAGTGATCCAGAATAGAAATATATTATTGGTTTTTCGTTAAATTTCTAAATATATTTAGTTTATTTGCGAATGATAATGAGTTTTTAACGTAATAAGTACTACTGAAGCATTCCATAAATATTATTTTAAATATGAAATCGAAAATTGGTATCATGTTTTTTGTGTGCCAAGCCACTCCCCCCATAGCGATGAAAACGGCGCGATCAGCTGCTCACTGCGTGTCTTTCCGCAGAATTCCAAAGCTTATATGGCTCAAGGCTCTCGTTCTTCAGAAGATTCTACAGCGTCAGCTGACAAGGTTGCACTTCATTATCTCAGTAGAGCCATTAACGATCGTGTTTTGCTGCGCGTGGTCGGCGGGCTGTCCGTCCTTCAACGCGGTGCAGGCGCGCCTCCTTTGAAGTGGAGACTGCGCGCTGCATTTCGCGCGCCTGGGCCGCCGCCGCCGCCGACGACGACGGCGACGACGGCGACGCCACCGCCGCAAATAGAAGCGCGCAGCGTTGCGACGGCGTCCAACAACACTGGGCACCGCGTGAGAGTGCGGCGGCGACGGCGGCGATGGCGGTGGTGGTAATGGTGGTAGCGATGGCAAACTCTAGCAAAACATCGTTACGTCGATTCTTCGATACATCAGCAAAAGAGTTTCTGCACCCCCTGGAAAGCACTATCGATCTTCTGTGCATGTGTAGTTCAAGTTTCCCGTAATTTTAGTGCATCTGTGAATGCGCACAATATCGCTAGTGCTGGCCGCTAAGGCGTGCATAAACTTCCGAAGGTTTTCGATGGCGATGAAAACATCGAAAAAACATCGATGTTGAAAATATCGATGTTTAAATATGATGAATCGAATTAAACTTCTAATATGAAACATAACACGTCAATATAAGTTAATTGTATATTCCTCCGTAATTTTACTGTCATCTTAATTTTCTAATCAGTTTTCTATGGAGTCAAGGTTCAAAATGCAGTTTAACGATATTACCACGTAACAAACAAGATGGTCTAGATATGGACATAGCGGTCATTGGTAGAGGTGTATGTGGACGTAAAGATAGAGGTGGTAGTAGTAGAAACGGATATGGAGGTGGAGATAGATGTAGTGGTAGAGGCAGTGGAAGTCGCGGAGGTGGAGAGGTGGGGGTGGTGATGGAGGTGGTGAAAGAGACGCAGATGAAGGCAGCGGTAGAGGAGGAGGTGGAAGTAGTGATAGAGGTGGAGGTAGCGATAGAGGTGGTAGTAGTTGAGGCAGAGATAAATCAGTGGTAGAGGCGGAGGCGTTGGTGAAACTGAAGGTGGTGGGAAGGGAGGAGTGGCAACAGGGACGGCTCTCCTCGGAAAGCCCAGTTGCGCTCTTAGGGACCCCTCGTCGCCCCCCCCACCCCCCCCCCCCCCGCCCCACCCCGCTCCACCCTGCTCCACCCCGCTCCGCCCCGCTCCGCCCCGCTCCACCCCTCCCCGCCCCGCGCCGCCCCGCTACGCCCCGCTACGCCCCTCCGCCCCGCCCGCCCCGCCCGCCCCGCTCCGCCCTGCCCGCCACGCCCCGCCACGCCCGGCGCCACGCCCGCTCGCCCCGCTCCGCCCCGCTCCGTCCCGCTCGCCCTGGCCCGACCCGGCCCGGCCCGCCTCGTCCCGCTCCCTCTGCCTGCCCCGCCCCGCCCCGCCGCCCCGCCCCGCTCCGCCTCCCCCGCTCCGTCCCTCCCCGCCCCGCCCAGCTCCTCCCCGCCCGCGCGGCCCCACTCTGCCCCACCCGGCCTGCCAGCCGTCGCTCGATCGCTCTGGATAAGTGCGCCCTCGCTGCGGTCAAGGTGGCGGCCCGCGCGGCTTCGACGCCAGCGGAGGCGTGAGGGTTAGCGGCTCCGCGCCAGTTGGGGCGTCGTGTCGGTGAGTCGTGGGAGTGCGGAACGTGTGCCGATGGGGGAGATATTTACACGGTGACTGGGAGAGAGGGGGTGGTACTGTCCGTGGGAGTGGAAACGGCAAACCCCTCGTGATGACTGCCGAAAAGAATGTGCAGTGCGCAGCTAGATGATCTGCTGGTCAAACATTGCGTTAAAACTGGTTTTACAGATACTTTCACATTAGAGTTAACCCAGTTCGGTTGAGTAGCTCGACTGTTCGTAAATATCCAGATACCCGTATTGCAGCTCTCCAAAACCAACGCCGTATATTCCTTTTAATTTACATATTACCGAGTAATGTGTGCCCGAGACCATCAATCCTACAATCACCACCACCGAGATTGAGCCAAGGACAATTCGCATTGGCGACTCGTGTTAAACTCCGCCGTACACGGCAGTGCATTAGCGTAAACACGCCGCGTACGGGCTATTCCGCGTGGAGTCCGCTCTTCGGCCAGTGTGCTATCGTGGCGGCGGGGACGCGGGCGTGGCGGACGCGCGGCGGCGCGGCCCCGGTCGGCCGTCGCCCCATCGCCCTCGTCGCCCGCGTCGCCCCCGCCGCCCGCCCGCGCCACAGGTCCCGCGGCTTCGCGGCCGCCGCCCACGCGCCCGCGCGGCTGCCCGGCGCGGCGCCTCCTCCGTGACGTCATGGCCGCCAGCCCGCGATGGACGCACGAGGCCTCTCCCCCTCCCCCCTCTCGCGCACCGCGTCGCGTGGCTTTGCGCTCCGTCCCGCTCCCCTGGCAGAGGAGTCGTGGGCGGCGCCCCTCTGCCTCCGCCCGCCCAGGTGAAATGAGAAATACCTGAAAGACGAACGTGAGACCAAGCTCGTGGACGTCGGAAAAGGCAAACGTGTGCTGAAGAGGGAAACTGAAGAAGAAGAAGAAGAAGAAGAAGAAGAAGAAGAAGAAGAAGAAGGAGAGAAAGGAGAAGAAGAAGAAATCGAAGGATTAGGAAGAGATGGAAATAGAAAAGGAGGAGGACATAAAGTATATGAAGGAGATCAACATGAAGATGAAGGAAATCAAAGAGAAGAAGGAAATTAGGGAGATGACCGTAATAAAAGAGATGGTGAAGATCATATTAATATGTTCCTCATTTTGCTACTGCTGTGAAATCCAAACGGATATAACGATAACGCAGATTTGGAGAATCATTCGCAGATACGATACCCGAAACGTCCAGAATTTGAAATCGTCTCGGCGAGTATTGTTATTCCGTATCAGTAGTCATATCTCCAACATGTTTTTTTTCAGTTTCTGAGAATAGCAGGTAGCTTTTTATGATAGCTACGTCTGATGTTTACCGCTGAAGAAGGCAAGTCTCAGTAACTGCATCTGGATTTAACTAGGTTAATGTGAGAGAGTACCGAGTCAGTTTGTCGCATGTTTGGTCTCCACTGACAGTAGGGCACGAGGGTAAAAGGGGGTCAAGAAATTCGAGCTGAGGACAAATTACTGCTGAAATGAAAAACGACGCCGCATTCCTCTCTGAAGTTATGGCCATTTAGCTCCATAATAGTGATATTGTGCGTCCGTTCAATTTCAAATACTACAGGTTTTGATTAATTCATTTGTCGATGATTCTCGAAATTTTTTATCAGCGTTGTTTATGATTACCATTTCACTAAAAAAACGAAGGAGAAGGAAACTTCACTAACTTTTTATTCGTCGGTTTCTCTGTTACATGATTGCCGTTTTCGATATTCACCAATGTTGGTCCCTTTCTTTTGCTATTTTCTGCCGTAAATCTTTTGTTTGTAAGGTCACATACGATATTAATTAACTGAGAATCCACTCCAACATGTGTTTGCCCCTGAGCGCGATTCGCCCCTCCCCTGTAAAATTTTATAAAATAATTTCATTTTCATTCTTGAACTAATTCTTGCTCTTTTCTACAACAGCTCCTTTTAGTGCTTACCTACTCTTGTTCTTAGATAGTTCATTTTTACGGCTCTTATTCAATCTCACTATTTCTTTAACTTTATTATTAGTATTATTATTATTATTATTATTATTATTATTATTATTATTTAATTTTTTCAAAGTACATTAATAAGAAGTCTTACATTGTATTTATTTTCCAAAATATGTTCTCGCCCAACAGTTTGTCGCCCGTTTCTAGGAAGTTGGGTACGACAATCCTGTAATGAACGTTATCGTTACATACAGGTTTATCTAGGTTGTCCCCATTCAGTTAATTAACTCCAGCTTAGGGACGGAGCTCGGAAGTGCCCGGTGGAGAACCACGGTGTGTATCCTGGCCTCGCTCTTCCCCCGTGCGCTGTCTGTTGTTAGAGGATCCTGGACGGGTTTGAAGGACAAATAAGAGAAGTGCCTTCCTCTAGCTGGTTTAACCTGACAACTCCTGAAATGAATATATACTTCTTTATTAATAACATTGAATTTCCTTTTTGTTGTAAATCCTAAAATAATGGTGAAATAATTGAACAAGGTCTGCTACCTTCTAAATATTTATATACTCGAGTAGCTGCTTTCTAACAGTATATTCATGGAAGAATAGAGAAAGAAGTTTGCTAACATGCTGGCAAAACATTCTAACTCCCTGGATACTTAAATCATATAAAATGGGAAATGAATTGTCAGGAAGGAACCCAAAGTAAAATATTATAAATGTGTATTCAGACGTAAGTCAGCAACAAACGACATGACTGCAATTCTTAAAATTTGTATAATATTGGTAATTGGATACTATGAGAATACGTTTCTCAAAGCAGTAATTGAAAAAGGAAAGATACCCGACAAGAATGCGCCATATCGATGGCTGAAAACCAGACTGTTCTTAGTCCAATTTTGTAACAAAATGATATTTCTCTTTCATTGTGTTCTATATCTATGCTTCATGATCTATCATTATGCTCTACATGTGTGCATCAAAGAAAATTGTAAATATTCAACCCCATTAGCATGCAACTAATTCATTCCATAATAACCCACTCCATACCCACCCACTACATACAAAAACTTTAAATGGCTCTCCTGAAACAATTAGTGAAATGATCTTAGAACACTCTGGTTCTCGGTCATCGATATATTTCAAAATACTCGTATAGAGTTGAAATCTGGGATTCCTCGTCCAAATTGGATATCACCTTCAACTTACAATTCAATTGACCTTTCTGTTTCCCGAGAGAATTCTATGGCAGTGATGGTTTAATTTCGCCTTAACTCTTTCTGAACCGTGAATTCGAATTTATTGAATCGAAGCGTTGGTCGAGTATACGTTTCACCGGGGCCACCAAAAGAAAATCGAGACTCCAATACGAAGGTGTATGTGCCCTTAAACCACGCAAACGTAGCCTATTCTAAGACACGCATAAGAGTAGGAGTACAGTCCCCACGAGAAATGTGTGCACTCATCGACCGATAGACAAGAGCTTTTAGTAGAGTACATCTGTATATTTATACCAATGCCAGATTGATTTAATAAAAAGAACGAAGTGTAGGTTAAAGAACATACCATTCTAATTTCGTCCTTTGTTTCCATCGTAAAATGCATTTCGAATTTCTGAAAGAAGTACATACTATTCCATATGCTTTCCTAAACGAACTAAAAATATTTTACCTTAATGTTTTATTTCAGTTTCCACTATCATCGAGATACAATACAAAATTTAAGATTGTTTCAACTAAGTAAGGTAATGGATATCTAAACTCAAGACATCGTTGAGGGGATCTTTTTAAAAATAGATTTTGTAAAATATTAAACAAATATTTTAAGTTTATATCAACTTTGTCATGAATATTCCGACAGCACAAGTATAATAGTTCACGAAGTCTTAATGTCTTATAAAATTGTGTTGTAAATCAATAGAACTACGGTATATTTGAATATCGAAATGCACAGAGAGCTGATATATGACTAGTGATATGACGTGCATTTCTCTTCATACGCAAAACACATATTTGTTCTCTTATTGACATTTATTGAGAAGCTGTTTACTTTTCCAACGAATATGTCACTGGGCAAATGTTGAAACAAGCACAATTATTACAAGAGTTCATGATATTTTACATTTTGACTACTTTGCATTTTGAAGTGAATTGCGTCAACAGAAGCAATACATATTGGAATAAAAAGAATGCATACATTAGAGTAATCATTTATCAGGCATCTGAATACTCAAATTCTTGAGGCAGTGAATATTTCTGATGTGCTCATTAAAATTCCAAAATTAAAATTAAACAAAAGAAATCAAATCTTAGATTTCTAAGTCTTAAACACATCCTTGATGTCAGTTAAACATTGTTTTAAACATATTAATGATTCCGAAGGAAATGTTTCAACACTCCTTGCTGATTTCGGTTTACATTAAATTGTTAAATGATTACTTATCGTACGAAAGTGTTTCAGTAAATTGGGATCACTGAATTATATAACACTCGTAAAAGTGTAAACTCTAAATTAATTTCTAACATAATAATAAATCTATTGTAAGAATGTTAAGGAAAATACAATGATTTTATTGAATGCCGTCTCCTTTTAAGTGGTAACTGAGGTAAATTGTGATTGGACTGTCCCATAATGATATTCAAGAATGTTAAATATCGTGTTACGGTTTTCAAAGGCTGAATTTTCAAGTACCTATCGAAATGATTTTCTTAAATACTTTAGTGGAAATAATAGAATTAGTCTTCATTAGGATTATGTCAAAGTGCCACCCAAATTGCGAACCTGCAAAACCAATCGTAGTCTAATGCAGAAATCCCCAAGTGCAAATGAACATCACACGTTCTATTTGTTCAGCATGGACATCTACTCTCAACGGCCTGTAATCAATGGAATTGCCAATAATGTATGTTTACAGATTTTGATCTAGTTGCGCGCTTTAATATTTCACAGGGGATGCACCAGAAATTTGATCTCGTATTTGGTACTAAAGCAGTTACATATTTTATTTTTGCAAAAGCTCTTCTACAAAGCGAAAGTCTTATCAACGTGACTCTAGAAACGGAAGATACATTTTCATATTTTTATATCAATATATTTCTAAACGTTTTGCATACAATCGATATTTTTCTGTACGTATGGAACATTTTACCTCACATTATATAATACTTAATCAGAAATAGGTTTCATTTACATTCGGAAAACAGGCCAGTAAGTAAATAAGCGAGCAAGCAAACAAGGAAGCAAGAAAGCAAACAAGATTTATACTATTCGAAAAATGGGTAATATCCATGATTACTAGTGGCTACTTTGTCTGATGGTTATTTTCTGTAATAGAGTATCGATGGAAAAACACAGTACAGTAGATTCGATTCAGTAAACGCGTCGAGCTGCGACGGTGGCTGTGCTAAACTCAGAATCAAATGGGGTGAAACGTACCTGTACCGTAGAACGTACCTTTTCATCAAACATCAGTTGCTGTTGAAGAAAAGGCAGAACTGGGTGCAAAATGTCATTATTGTTAATATTTTTACATTGTATAAAATGGAGTATAAAAGAAACATTGAAGTAAAATAATGTTAGGCCTTAATTTTAACCTCGTGAGTTTCATGAATGTTGAAAACAGAGTGGGAGGGCAGTTATTTCTCTGAATTTTCTCTTCATTACTCGCATTGTCAGCTATTTGTCCGCGTTTTAAAACTCTTAAACCTCTAAAACTTTTTTCGGAAACGAGGTAAAAGTAACAAAGACCTTGTATCTTCATTTTGTTTTACTTAGCCCAAACCGTCTTTGCGAGGACGATCCAAAGACGCGAGGGTTGCGAGAAAGCAGTGAAAGAACTCCTCTAGACCACACCTCTTTTCCTCTGGCAGGTGTCCCCTCTCTTTTGTACCTTTCGGCCTCTAATCCCTTGCGTCTCTTTCCTCTCCAATCCCTTCAGACCAGGTACAAGTACAGGCTTCTTTCTGCGTCCTCGCTGGCAGGCTTTGCAAGGGTCGCAAAAAAACCCTGCAGAAATGTGTTTAATGAATGTGAAGCTTATTTGAACTTCGTGTCTTTTCCGTTGAAAGAAATTTAATCACGAAATGCTTCTTGACGTCAAATAAACAGAAGTGGTACCACCGGCTCGTTTTCCATTCACTCGGTGCAAAGCTGCGGAAATGAAAGTCTCCTAATTAGTAGGTGAATGTGTCATTCGTGATATAATTGCGGGGGGGGGCGTCCAGAAACATTTGATAAGGGTCCTCAGGATGTTGCAAGGTCTGAACTTCACTGCCTTGTACTTCACGGTCGAGAGGCTGCATTTCCGAGATTGAGTCATAAAAATGTCTCGGGAGAACGATACAACCAAATCCTGTTGTTGATCCATGTTCAGCGGATGTTCGTGGCATAGGGGTGTCCAACTGGTTTCACTTCATGAAAACGAATTGGAAGGGTATGGTAAAAACCACGTATGTTAGAGACCATTAGACACACACAACCATTAACTCATTTCGAAATAAATTCATAAACTGTTTCGTACGCACCTACTGAGAAAACATACTTAGTGGCGTCACTACACAAAGTTTATAACCATACTACAAACTGAAATTCAGATTTTGTTTTTATAAACAAAATAAACTAAGTGCAGTTCGCATAGCAATAACAGTATTTGTGAAATTTAGAAAGAAATCTCAGCCGAATAATTAACTTGAGAACTGTGAATGGCGTCAAAAATAATTGCAGATAAAAATATAATACAGCATCATAGTACCTCTCGAATACCTCAAATGGTTGTTAAATTCACTTTCCAAAGCTTTCATTTGACCTCTATTTTCGACATTAGAATCGTTTTCTTAGATTGTTGACTCATCAACAATAATTCTATAATCACAGCATTGTGGCAGGTAACATTATTTCGTGTTACAGTAATTACAAACTTAATTTCATTTATTCCCAACAGAACTTCATTTATTCCCACTCAGTGTGATTTTCTTTTTCTTGCACTTATCTGACGTGATTACTTATCGGCGACTTGATTTAATCGCTTCATTAGTGTTTCCAGGCGCGCCAACTGCTAGGATTCCGTAAGTGTTTTGCATGTCTTTTTATCGCGGGAGGTGGCGGTGTACTTCCCTCTCTGGCTGGCAAAATCCGACTCCGTGCTTCGGGGGCTTGTGGGGATTTCTCCATCCAGGTATCTCCCACCAGAGCGGCACTGCCCCAACCAGGGCAAGCTCCAAGCTCCCACCGGGTCTGCCGACGTGTGTGGTATAGTAGTGCATGAGAGAGAGAGGGAGAGAGAGAGACAGAGAGAGAGACAGAGAGAGAGAGAGAGAGAGAGCCTGTGTGTGTATGTGTGTAAGAAAAGGTTGGAGGTAAGAAGATGATGACCACTCGCTGTCCGTGGCCCGTTTATTAGGGTACTGCTCCAGCATTCGCCTGGTGTTGATCGGCGAAATAACGGAAAACTACCCAACATAGCAGCCGGCCGCTAGAATTGTCCTCCAGACAGCGGCTGAACTCAACCTAGATATATAGGTAGTGGCGAATATTGTGCCACCGTCGGGACTTAACACTGGGCTAGGCTAAGCTAAGCTAGGCCAGAGGCACTGCAGTGACATTGATGCCCTGAGCCGTCTAAGCAGGTATAGCAACTTGCGTTTCTGGAGTAAAGAGCTCTTTGAGTAGCGCTGCACCCCAGCTGTTCGCGCACTGCAGTGGCATTGATGCCCCGATCCGTCTAAGCCGGTATAGCGACTTGAGTTTCTGGAGTAGAGAGCTCTGTGAGTAGCGCTGCACCCCAGCTGTTCGCGCCGCCCGCTGCGCCCTGCGTGGGCCCCGGCGGCGGCGGCGGCGGCGGCGGCGGCGGCGACGAAACATCGACGCTGACGTCGATGACGACGTTGAAATATGGCGGCTGATAAGTAAAAAGGTTATGGGGCTCGCCGGTGGCGATGTCGTCAATATTTCACTCGGTGAAGTATCGGGTTACCTGACGCATTACGCGGAACATATTGGCAGTCGTCTGCGGAGAGTGGTTACGTGGGAAAACTTCGCCATTTTCTGCCAAATTCGAGTTTCGGCTCGATATCCACGTACCTACCGAGCTGCCAGGGTCTTTCTAGATCAGAGAGAACACTATTTCCTAGGGATGTGGCCTCGGTTTAAAAATATCGATGTTGCTAAACATGTTTAAAATTAAAACATCAATGTTAACCAATACCTCGAACAAAAACCATCAATGTTTGTAAATGTACTTGTTTTAAAGTTACTTTAACAACATCTAACATTACATTTATGCGCTATAAAATTTAATTTGAAAGAGGACGTATTTACTAATATATTAGATATATTACTAATTCTGCAATTAAGTGTCGTAACGTGGTGGTAATTAATATTCAAAAATAAGAAGAACCATGGACAGAACTGAGCTTGAAAGCCTGACCCAGAGTCGTCTCAAAGGGGTCAGTCCTCAGTACGCCGAAGGAAAAGGGATGTAGGAAATATAAGAGAATTTTTCATCCACAAACAAAACATGGAAAACGTAAAAACATCGAGCACAAAACATCGATGTTACAAAAATATCTTCTCTATGTCGATAGTTCTATATGTCTATGTTCTACGGTGTTAATATTTCAATGTTTAAAATTTCTATGTTTTTACAAAAAACATCAATGTTTTCAAAACATCAACATCAACATCCTTACTATTTCCCTCCCACTGGAGCGCGGATTGGTGGCTTTTGCCTGTCAGTAGGAGGCCGTGGCGATGTTGGAGCGCTAATCAACCGCGGAGCTGTGACGAATGCTGAGCCCAGGGCAAGGACCGTCGTTGCGGAAACATTTACTTTATCCCTTCCACCTCGTGCCAAACAATTATAATATTTTGAATATATCGCAACGCCTACCGATATGAGAGGGATATACTATTGTGGATTTTCAGTATTTGGCTCTTACAGTTTCTCAAAGCACATAGCCACTTGCATTCTTACTAGCATTCACAATCTGAAATTTATTACTTTTACGTTCTGGACCGACCACTGTGTCGGTATTCGTATTATTGAAAGCAACTGTCGCCAATTCAAAAGCGAGTATTTCACCTGCTGAGCAGCCCATATGCACCCTTTTCATCTCTCATTTGACTCTGTTTTGCACGTCTTTTCTAGACGTTCTTTGGGTCCAATTGCAATGCAGCATTCGGGTGAGCTCTCTGCTAGTCCGAAGATTGACTATGTAACTTTGAAGCAACAGCTATTTGTCCGTTGGTCTATTTTCCTTCCGACTTAATTAGTTGGTTCGTTTTTATCCTACCTCCTTTTTCTCCATCTATAGATATGTTCGCTTACCTACATATCCATCTAATAAGACTTCCCCTTTCAATCAACTTTCAACCCCGCCTTGAATGTCAAAGATATCCTTGTCTTGAAATTGAGCATGAACTATAATTTCAACCACGCCTCTAGCTCTCACCATGGCTTCAACCTCGCCAGCAAATCCAACATCAAGAACTGCTTCAACACGCCTCCGGCTTCAACCGTGGCGTCAACAACGTCTCTTATCCGACATCAACCACTGCTTGAAACAAGCCTATAACTCCAACCGCGGCGTCAACCACGCCTCCAATGCCAACCGTGGCCACCCCGCTGTCCCCCCGCAGCACGCATGAGCGCTCGTGCCCTGAATCTGCCTGTCGCCGGCCCGCGCTATGCGGGAAAACGCGGCGACGCAACGCAACGCGACGCGCTGCGACGCGTTGCGACGCGTCGCAACGCCCGCGAGGCGCGTGAATGTTTTAGCGAGCGCCGCGCGCCGCGAATGCGCGCCCGGGGGCGGGGGCGGGGGC
>BOPP01000033.1:5318684-5333109 GCA_017312745.1 Gryllus bimaculatus | reverse complement strand
CCCCACCCCGACAACCTTTCTTACGCACCGCGCCGCTAGTTCTGCCTTGCCCAGCCCCGCCCCGTCCTGCCTTTAACCCGTCTCGAACTTTGCCCCCGCGACAGCTTACCCCTGCCCCACGCCTGTTTTCTTCCTTCTCCTCATGGGCCGACCTGCCGCCTTTGCAGCCGCTTCCCGCCTCGCCGCTCTCGGTCGCATCCTGCATCCTCCCCATCCCTTCCCTCGCTTCCCGTCCCAAGCTTCCCACGCCTCACCTTCTACCCTCGCCCCCCGCTTCTCATCCCACCTCCCCCCTTACATCCGGAGGGTAACGGGACATACCTGCTGAAACATTACCTTAAAATCCTTTATTGGAATAATTCGCCAATATTTGCGATTGTTATGTACCGTATTACAGATAATTTAATTAAATAATAGGTATTTTCTGGTTTAATTATTTTACTAGGTACATGTACTTGAAGTAGTAAACCATTATTTTAAACGAAAAATTCATTCACAGACGACGTCTAGTAAGATAGATCATTTCGAAATATATAACATCCTCGTTCAAAAATTTCAAAATTTGTAAATAATGACAAAACTAAGTTACCATAAAGCAACTTAGCTACCATTTCCTTTAAAATAGTTCCGTTCCACAGTTTCACGTCTCTGCCAGTGCGAGTTAAGAGACGGAAAGTATTACTGTAATTTCGCGATACTAGTCGTAGGTCTCGTGTTTGCAGTAACTTGTTCAGCGTTTTCGAATGTTCGCCCCTTCAAATACGTTTTCTGCTGTGGGAGAAGAAAGAAGTCATGTGATGACCGATCGGGAGAAGGCGGAGGATGCAGTAACATTGTCCTATTGCAAAGGTGTATTTTTTTACAAAACTGATAGATGTGATGATGCATCGTCCGCAAAAGAAGACAGGTGTTTTGTGGGCATTGTCTTGGACGTTTTCTTTTTTCTGCAACCCAAAGGCGACTAAGCATATTCTTATACAGTTCTTATGTTACAGTACGACCTTCTGCAAGAAACGCATAATGGACGAGGCTCTGAGTGTCAAAGAAAACTTACGGCATCACTTCGCCTCTGCAGGTTACCTTGAAATGTTTTTGTTTCCTGTGCCATGATTTGTATTTCCAATGGCACTGGGTGGTACATGTAGCATGTGTAGTTTCATCTCCAGGAATTGTGTACTTAAAAATATCATCTTGGTCCGCAATACTGATAAAACCTCCAGTAAGGATCATTTTTATTTCTTCGGTCTGGAAACAACAATTTCGGTACTATTGAGATATGTAATACATGTTCTAATGCAATTGGAAAATAGTGTAAGCACATGCAAAAATGAACATTAGCTGAAATTCCGACTTCTGCTAATATCTCCTCTGTACCCTTTCCTAGGCCATCCACTACAACAAAGTGTACGCGTTGGATGATACATTTCGGGCTTAGGTGGCTCAGGGCATCAATTGATGTCACTTCAGTGCCATTGACCGGACGTCCTGGGGTTCGAGTCCTGACAATTGCAGAATATTCGACATGGGCTAGATAGCTAGCTTGAAAGTTCAATTGCTGTGTGGCGTAGAATTATAGCCGGCTGCTCTGATAGGTAGTATATTAAAATTAAAAATTTAATATTCCGGGAAGTTTTAATGTAGCAGTAATATTTTTAACCCTGCCAAAGCAGGACGCTTTTGCACTTTATGGGATGTAGGATATTATTATTATTATTGTTATTATTATTATCATCATCATCATCATCATCTTAAAAGATGTCATGTAAAGAGAAATGCCTATTACTGAAATAACGCTTTTTTTTCACTTTTAACTGAGCATTATAATGTCGGCCCCCTTATTGCTATTTTCATTAGTGGTTCGTGACCCACAGACAGGAAATGTTTGTCTCAAGTTATCTGCCATCTACGGAGCGTTACCTCCAGCACCAGTTGCGCGGGGCGCAGCGCTCGGCGGCGGCGGCGCCGGGGCCTAAAGCAGATGATGAGCCGCTGCGCCGCCTCGTGTCATCCGCCCGGCGCGCCGGGTAGAGGCGGCGTTTGGCCACGTGCTCCGAATGGCGAGTGCAGCCCCAATCTGTCCCCGCCCCACCCCTCCCCTCGCCAGGCATCCTCCTCTCTCTGCTCTCCTTTACATCCCTTTATCTCGCCCGCCCCCGACTCTTGCACCCCTCCTCCTCAACCCCTCCTCCTCCGCCCCTCCTCCTCCGCCCCTCCTCCTCCGCCCCTCCTCCTCCGCCCGTGCGTTGATCGAAAGCGGAGAGGCCGCGCACGGCGTGTGCCGGGACGGCTGACTCATCGGCGCGGGCGCGTGCACGCGGACGCGGCTTAAGGCGCTGCGTTGCGCTACGCCGCGCGCCTGCAAAGGGAACGGACCAAACAGGCAGGATTGGAGCGCAAGCGTTGGAACGGGCCTGCTCCACACAGGCGCGCGTGCGGCCGAGACAAATTCGCCCAACATCTGCATTGTGTTCTTGTGAAGGACGCCACTCCGCGTCGGTGGAAGGGGCGGGCCAACCCCTATGGCGATCGACGAAATTGCTCAGAAGAGGACAATAAAATGTTATAAATTAATAAAACCTCTGTACATGTACAACGTAAATGCTGGTGGAATATTTCTGCAAATATTTCTTTCTCTCTCATTGAAATTTTCAGATATTGCATATGCTTTTATTATCTTTATGCAAGTCGAAACTTTGCAAATAAACTTTTAAGACAATTTGAAGAATATTTTGTCTAATAAACTACTTCTCCGAAAACTACTATTCCGAATGGTTGAGCCGCAATAAGTACTCAAAAGGTGTTTTGAACCAAAATGCTTTCTGGGCAAAAATTTGCATTGTAGAAATGTAGAAACAATAGAAACATGAAAATTGCTTTCATTTACAAAATAAATTAGTATATTTTTCAGAAAGAAAGAGAAAGAAACAAATAAAAAATATCCAATTTACACAATTCGATGGCTTTTTTTATTTCACGAATAATTTTGTTTTCTGAACGAATATATTCAATTCTTTGTAAATAATAAACAATTTATATGTTTCTAGAGTGTGCTTTTGCAATGCAAATTTTTGCCTAGAAAGAATTTTTCACAACTTTGGAGTGCTCTTAGCGGCTTAGCCTTTTGTAATATCTAAGTAGTTTCTATTCTAAGCAGTAAAATTGTTCTAAGAGCTTCTTTTCGAATTTTTGACGTTTCCTCCCCAGACACTCTATTTAAAACACTTCTGTTCAACAAAATTTCGTGATTTTTGCTTTAAATGAGAGGTAATGAGACCTAAATTCGAATAAATTATTTGATAAATGTCTTAACATTAATAGAACTAACATTTATCTCCCATCACTTATTCACTTCGTCGTCTTTTGCTTATTTTGGAGGAGTTCCAATTTCACGTATGGAGAATATGTTGAACATTTCTTTCAGATTTCCTCATTTTTGCGACTTGCAAAGTGCGTTGTTGAGATTATTTCGCCCCACTGCGCGGCGCCCGTTGCGGTCTCAAAGGGAACGAGATCGCAGCTGCCGCCGCCGCCGCCGCCTATCAGAGGCGTAAGTTATGAGCTTTGCCATGGCCGCGGGGGGGGGGGAGGCGTAGGCGAAGCGGAGGAAGGCCGGACGCGGCGGCAATTGCGTTGACGGAGGTCACGTACGCAGCATTTAAGCTCAGTGGTGTTTAGTATTTGGATTCTAGTTTTTAATGTGTAAATAAGATAATTACATGTGATAACGTAAATTGCGTTTCCACAGTACTAATACACATAGCGAGTATTTTTCGTATTAATGATAATTGTCATGAAATGTAGAGTACAATTATTTTACCGGTTTTTTCCGAATTGACTGAAATGGTACAAATAGACACAGATTTGTGTTCTCTGTATAAAAAAAATCAAAATATTTAATTTATTATTGTACCTTTGTTATAGTTTTCTCAAAGAAAACGTTAATGATATGAATTATTATTTATTATTTTTTCTATAACATATTCCCTTCGATTGCTTTCTAACCTCACCTTTTCAGCGACCTAAAAGTTATACAGATTTTTTACGTTTAATACTTCTTGCATTGCTATGTGTTCGCTATGTGGATGAAAAAGTAATTTTTTGATCGTCTTATACAAATTTTTGAACAACTCATCTGTTCAATGCCGCTAAGTGAAAATTTACTCAACAAATTTTCTGAACATATTTTTGTATCGTCTCAAAAAACGTACTTATAAACCAAAATTATTGCTCATCGAAGTCAATCGAGCAATAAGAAAATTATCCAGAAGTAAAGCAAGGGATTATCGAAGAATATGTAGGTGACATGCCCAGGCAAGAGGGAGTCACAGACCTAAATCAATTTTACATTATTTCTAGGTTACGTTCATTCTGTGTAAATGACAAAATAAGATATTGCAAAGAAAGGGAGTGTGGATGTTGCGGATGTTGTCTAGTGCCTGGTTTAGGATGCTTCGACAAGCGAGTTGCAGCGCATCTCACAAGTATATCTTTTGAAGTTCATGAAGAAATTATCACATCTGCTATACGTCGGTATTTTAGACGAAGATTTTCAGCAGAAAACGGCTGCAATTCGGCAGGTGTATTTGAGAGCCTGCACTTCAAGCTCAAATATCTGTATACTTTAGAACCGAGTCGCGACAGTGTCAGGATTTTCACTACTTGCTAAATAACTGGTTGGAAGCTGAACGCTTCCTGGAAGAAACTGCTAGAAGCCGGCTTGACTGGTCGGTCGTTCCCGTTGTTTTCTTTTTTCATCTGTAAGCCTCTGGTGAAGCAGTTCTTCAAATTGTCCACCACAGACCGCGCGCGTTTCTTCCTTCCTCATACAGACTTTTTTCCATTCCTTCGACAGAACTGTGGCTCGACCTCCTATCCTCAGATAGCGTGGATAAATAATCTCTCATTGGGCGAGAAAATCTTGTCAAAGATTTAGGATGCAAGTAGCAGATGAGAGACTCATCGATTCAAATAGAAATATTTTAGCTTCATAATTATTTTAATTTAGGTTAAAAGTAAATTTTAGTCCATAAACGTTTTGAACGTACACTGCAAATAATTCGTATCAAAGAACATTAAGTTCATTTAAAAAATGGAGAAAATATTTAGAAAATATTAGTTATCGTGACGTAATCACTCCCAATCTTGTAATATTTTGAATGTGATACATTTTGATTCGTTGCTTCTCATACGTGAGATGTCCACTGCTATGTGCATGCAAAGAAACCGAGCTTTCGTTTTAACAAAATTAGTTAATTTACTCACCGAATGTACATAATAGGTTCGCCGTGAGTTGAGAAGCATGGCATTAGCGAATCCGTAATTAAATTTATCCATTGAAAGCTGACGAAAATAGTTCAGCTATTTCTCGAAACAAATATTTCTCGTCAGAGAAAGCCGAATTCACTCTATTTTCATGTGCTAATAAGAATAGCATGGAAACATTGGCGGAATTGCATTGCAGTTCCCCGACATTCCGAGTACACAAAGTTTCGCATGTGTTGTCCTTGAATTTATTCGTGGTATCGTGCCATAAGATTTTTTTCAGTGATGGCTTACAATGAAAAGATAGAGAGAGTTTCTGGTAAAGAAATTTCTCAGTTGCCCTGAATGCCAAAATGAATAATAAAGAGTTTACATGGTAAATCAAAAAAAGTAATTGAATGCCAGAAAGAATACTAGTTCCCGTACATCGACCTTCAATGATGTGGTTTCGATTGAGAGATCCCGTCATTCTGGCTGCTTTCTCGTTTGTTACAAACGTTACTACGTTGCTACGGTTTACTCTTTACGTCTGTTTGCTACAACCGACCTAAGACGAATTGGGAACTAAAATATAGATATGATGAAAACAACGAATAACGTTGATTATCACACGTCTTTGCTGTTGTAAGAGTGTTGTAGATCATTTTAATTCTCATTAAATCAGGAAAAAACTACATCGATATTTATAATGGCATGCGTGTGTGAAGGTCTCGTTGTACAACACAAAACAAAAGGGTAAATAAATCAGTGACTTTATGTAATTTGTGTCATACATGTAGTGATAATTGTATAATAGTGTTTTAATGGAAGGTTGAGAGATATAAAAATGGCGAATCTCTACTTTTCTTTCGAGATGGGTAATTAGGGCAAGATACAATATTTTTTACATTCTGTTTTCACAAATCAAGTTCGAAGATAACTCACGTTCAGTAAAGCATTTTTACATAATAACATTTTTTCCTGAAGATATTCGTTGATTAAAAACGGAGTCAACATATTACGGAGTTAACATATTATTTATATATTAACATATCTCAATTGTTTTCCTTTTGTCCTGTTTACTCTTTACAGTGCTGTCAGGTGATAATCGCGATGTGCTGGAATGTTAATACACGTTGCATTAATGTTAATGATAAAACGGAACAAACAAACTAATATACGTTTTTTTCTATTTTTGCAGGTGAGTGGGCAATTTATTGAAGCTGCCACATTCCATAGCTGTCCTCCTGAGTTGGGTGAGATTACGCAAGTGCAACTTGCAGCACCATCGACGGATTTTCCAGTATTCATTTCATAGAATTTATTTTCTCCCTATTTACTGTTATGTTTGCCATTAATGAATATACACTTATGTTTGTTTTATCCTGAACAATTTTGATTTGTTTTCTAAAACCTTCATTTTATAGAAATAATATTAAAAGTATATTAAATTGAATTTTTTCCTGTCATTACGAAATATTGGCCCCTCCAACTTTCGTTCTGCATAGGGGGCAATCACGAATTTCTCACAGCTGTTAGTCTTATTAGTGCATATTAGCCGAACTGCTGTGCAAGGAATGAAGTTACAGCTAAACGATTTACGTTTTATATTTATCTATAAGTTCCGAAACTTAAATCTCGCCCATTTCATAAGAAATCCTTTAAATAAACTAGTTCACAGATTGTTTTTACGGGGTTCCTTGTTTTACCTGCATACCATTCCAACTATGTTTTATCATATTTTTTTACCATCGTGACATCCTATCCGTTCAATCATTCACCGATCCCAGGTATAGTCACAGACGTGGGTATTGGAATTAAATAAAATTAATAGGTTTTTACTACTGTTGGTAACAAAGTTTCATTCCATTATGTATTGCCCTACGTAATTCATTTCTTCGTTCTCAATATTTTCTATTGTTTTTATCTAAAGTGTCTTTTTCAATTATAGTAAACCCTCGTTAATATTACAAGGGACCGAAATAATCGGTGTTCGTGTTATGAAATATCACGTTATTCGGTTATTACAATATCTTCGTATGTTTTTCTTGCCGGGTCCCAAATTTTGTACGTGTTACGACAAAACTCGTATTAAGCGAGTACGGGCTAACGAGTGTTTTCACCATTTTTATATTTAATCATTACTTCGCTAAACTCCAGTTACTTTACACGACACACGTGTGTATTTTAAATTTGCCTTTTTCCTTATATCTTCCCTCTGTTCATATGCCGTCTCTTTCGCCTAGTCCTTCGCGCCCTTTTGTTCGCAGGCCCTCCGCCCTCCCGAAGGGCTCCTGGGACGCGTGTCGTGACGAGAGCAGCTGACGCGCGCGAGGCGCGTTAATCAATAAGTCCGATTTAATTACCTAAAATCCGAGTGTTTTTGCTATGTTAAAGCGTGTTTCGCCCGAGGCGCAAATTAAACACTTTTTTTTCGGCGCGTTCGCGGCAGCCCTGTGAAATATCGGCGCAATCCCCACGAAACTCCCGCCCCGGGGGGAGGGGATAGGGGGGTGAAGGCCGCTTACTCGCGCTCCGGATCCTCTACATTGCTATTCGTCCTTCGGAAGGCGCCTCACGCGTGGTAACGACGTTCATTCTATGGCGGGCAAACTAGTAGTAAGCATTCAGGGAGCAACGAAACATTTCTTGATTGCGATGAGTAGGGGGCGGATTTTGATGACCAAACACATCGCCAAAAATGATCAATAAAATGCTCTTAAAATGTTTTTAAAATGTCCCGAAAGCAAAGAAAAATGACGTAAAAAGTTTGATCAAAACCAGTTCAGATGAATAACCCAAATTATTGGATGTGTTAATGATGTAATAAAGGCTTCTTCCGGTGGTTCAAGGGAACTTAACTTCATTTGGACTGTTCTTTACCAGGAAATCTGCCTTTAGCTACCGTAAAATCGACCGAACAGAAAATGGCACTGATGGGCGTTACCAGAACCTTAGGTTACATTCTGACAACAGCTGACATTACAATTTCTGACCAAAAAACAGAATAGGCTACTGTGGATACATTACTATGTATATATGATACAATAGAAATTATGTGGAGAACATTTGTTGCATATCGTAAATATTATTTGAAGAAATTGACATTAATATGAAATTAAAATTACTGAAATAAGCAAAAAATGCTGTTACA
Organism: Gryllus bimaculatus; assembly: GCA_017312745.1. Classification (NCBI taxonomy): domain Eukaryota; kingdom Metazoa; phylum Arthropoda; class Insecta; order Orthoptera; family Gryllidae; genus Gryllus; species Gryllus bimaculatus. Next base: position 5,324,714 of record BOPP01000033.1, on the reverse strand, counting down.
AATTACGTAAAAAAGTAAAAAAATTAGTTATTAGTTGAAATCAACGAAAATGAAAAAAACCTCTAAGGTAGGTGGTAGCTGAGAGGGATGTCGAGGTACTGCAAGAAAACGTCCCCAGAATCATGCTCCTACACCACCCGGACCAATTAGCGAGGATGGGATAAAATTGGAAAAATGATGCACGGTGGGTAGAAGTGCTCTTTATGACACGACACAAGGGTAAACACGCATGACCAAGCGGATTTCGCAACTGCAGCCCTTGTTTCCCAAATCGCCACCGCGATACTACTTTAGTAAACTCGACCCTTTAGGCCAGCTGGAAACAGGCTTTCGTCGCCTTCCTGACGTAAACGAACGATCTCTATAGTTATAGAGCGATATATTGTTTGCCTTGTCCTTTCACTGTATGAAGGATGTCAGGGGAACTCGTGAACAATAATGACAGGTGGTGATAATAATGATGGAGGATATGATATTCAGATGTTGTTCGTGGATGTGTGAGAAGCAGCGATGTCAGAAACAAATAGTGGAAACCCCCGAACCTGGTCCATGAACTTGAGTCCTTACTCGTTGCTCTAAGCACCTGCGCCGCCGAGTTAAACACTGTTTCCTCATACGGGAACAATATTGTATGAGTAGCCAGACGCGTCAGATTCGCTGTCCTAACAGCGAAACAACTTGTTTATATGATTTTGCATTGTTTCGTTTTATAGATAGGGGGTGTTATTGTTCGTGGTCGAATATGCATAATATTTTTTTAGTTTAAATGTGTTTCTTTTTACAAAAACTGCTCGGAGCGTTCTGTAACCTAACTTACTCGAAATATGAGTATTCAATTACAAAAGTTGCGTCACGTGACCTCGATGAACAGATGCATTCCGTAAGTCTGCATTGAAAGTGTAGCACCCTCCGTTGAATGAGAGTGTTCCGTATTTGTTCTAAGCCACTTTGGATACGCTTAGGACATTACCATTAGTTATAGCAGTGGCATCATTTTAACCAAGAACTTTATTTGTCCCAAAGAAAATATCATAGCGTGACGGAGGGTGATGCAGGACGCGTGTAGAAAGGTCATCCATGCAACAGAGATGAGGTTTCAAGTGAGGAATTATGACATGAGTTATGTGTTCAATGTTGGCGAAAAGGTAAAAGGAAAGTGACGGTAAGAGAAGGCAGGAATAGTGACAGTAAGATACAGAAATTATGATTGGGGCTCATGTCATCAAACTGGTCAATAAAGATGCTGTAGTGAGATAGAGACATCGCAGGTGACGAGAGACTGGGAAAGAACAATATGAAATGATACCAGATCAAAACGGTCGGCGAACGGAACATAAAAATAAATTATGTAGCAAATAACGAAGAAAGGGATGATGACAAAAGAAAAATTATATATTAATGATCAAGATTGATGATTTTAATGTTTGATGTTTCTAATACGTTTCGGGAATTCACCGAGCTCCATTCCCGCCAATATTTCTGTATTCGCCTCTACGTCGTCGTGAATATCTCAATTGTACATCGCGTCTCACCATTACCTATCCTAAACATCGGCAATGTTTCAGCAAGTCCGTATCTCTGCCTGCCTTTGCCGCGCCGCGATCGTCGTCCCGCTCGCAGGTGCCACCGGACGGAACTCCACTGTCGCTCGATCGCCTCCCCCGCCCCCTAGTATCCCTCTCTCCGTTCCGCGAAGCTTCGCCTCGCTCATTTGTTTGCGATCGCGTGCGCCGCCACCGCCGCCGCCGACCGCCGCCGCGTTGTTTGTTCACCGTCCGCGGAATAATGCGTCCACTACTGGGAAAAACACGCGGCGTAAATTCTGCGGATTTAATTCTGACTACCGCCACTGTCACCGTCGCCTCGAGCGCCACGATCGCCCTCGGGCGGGGTAGCGAGCAATGCATGAAATTGCTGGGTTCCGCGTAGGTCGCCGCTCCCAAAGCGCCTGGCGCCGTAGGCAACCCGCGCGACATGGCAGAAGCGCCGCGGGGTGCGTTCCGATAGTCGCGCCCGCCGCGGCGAAAATGCTGAACGAGACGCCCTCTCCAGGCTGGCGAATGTCAAAAGCGGCGGAAATTACGAAATGAATCTGCGGGAATGTGAGGAAATATATCGCAACACATTCAGCTTCTCCAGAAAAAAGCACGACGGACAGACGAGATAATGTGGCTTCAGATACAAAGTTTTCTGTGAAAAGCCATGATCAATTTATTTTACGTATTGGGAAGGTAAAGTTCTAACGAGAAGACCGGAGAATGAAGTTCGTTTGATCAAATGTTTGTGTGGTAAATTGGAAAACGATACCGCGCGTGTATGAGCAGATGAATTCGAAGAATGCGACACTAATGGATGTGAAGTTAAAATGCGCTTCATTTATGAACAATGTTCCAGGAAATTTTTATTAAGTCATTATGGTTGATGGGTTTTTGGTGTAGGTGTTAGAATAATATGTTAAATAATGAACTGGTCGACCTGTGCATGCTACATTCGTTGGAAATTGAAAAGTAAGGTTGGGCGAATGTGAAGGAGTCAACCAACAGAAAAAAAGGTAGGAAGTGGGAGATCAACAAAACGAAAGATACATTGGAAGAGCAGTGGGAGAATATTTTAATTTTTGAATAATCTTCATAAAGTATTTATCTATGAATGCTAACTTTGTGAGTTCCGACACGTACATCAGAGTATTAGATATTTGGAGAGGACAAATGTGCATTTTATGTGCAACTTATTTTTGTAACATGTATTTTCAATTAATTTACTCATATCTTTAAATAGATAGCGACATTTAGAATATGTAATAACCAATGCATTAAAATCTGTAAATACGTTTACTGTAAATACGTCCTATGCATTATTTGTTTGTTGAGTAAATTAGTACCATTCCTAAAGTTTCTTAAAGCTGTAAGTACAATGAAGAAACCCAAATATGTGCAGTGAACTGGGAAGCGAGTCGGGTTTAAAAATTCATCACTTCCTCTCATTAATATTTGCATTTTTCATAAACGAGATTTTGTATTTAAAAGCGCGTTTCAACATTGCTGCTCCCGTCGGTTGGTTGCGCTGCGGGAAGGTGCTGAAAGTACGATTGTCTACTATTCTAAATTCAGAGCAGCAAGCGATTGCTTTGACAGGTTCTAAAACAGTTGAACATCGAATCGCAGAAGACCGCATCACCACGACAAATATTTTACTCCGCCATACAGATAAGTCGAAAAGCCAACTGATGTCTCAGAAATGTCAGTTCAGTGATGTAGTCGTTATGAAAAATTTTGAGAATTTTTGTTTCAATATCGTCACTAAAGATAACTTTTTATATCATATGGTATCCTCATTTACTCTAGGCATATGAAATATACTTTAAAACCAAAAATTATAAATATAATTTTCCTTATGGCTTTCAGCGGTCAAGGAATTTAATTGGCAAATAAAAAAAACAGGCAAAGTTTGACAAGTTTAAATTCTCTGTGGTATACTGACGTTCATTTTTAAAACACTAAATGTTTGCTTGAGAAAGAAATTTGAAGTTTTTTACGCTACCAAATTGTATTATTTTGCTTTAAATAAATGGTTTTGGGCTCAGTTGTTTTGTCGCTTGCTATTATTAACAGTTTTTATTCTATAAACGCTCAATTCAATAATTTCTTCAATGTAAATAGAATGAACTTTTATTTTTGTCATTTGTTCATTTCGTCGATTATTTATGTGAATTACAGTCGACGTTTCGGCGCGAGAAAACGATTCTGAGTGTGATATTATTATAGCGACGAGACTGATTGAGAGATAATTATAGTGAAAAGATTTTTATGAGTGTGAGACTATTGTAGTGATGAATTAAGATGAATTTCAGAATTTCCCGCTATAGGCTACTACAGCATACGTGTTCAGAGTTTGATGAATATAAAATATTTCAATTACATTTTCAGAAACATGTTTAACTTTGTGTTCACAGAGAGAAATGATTGTGTTGTTCCAGAAGTAGTAAACTTATGTCGTTTGCTTACTCGAAGAGAATATGTACTGCATGACACGAAAAAAATATTAGGACAGAGACACCTTAAACGTTCAAATTGATGTCCTGTAAAATAGCTCGACCTCTAAGATAACACTTAGATTTTACTCTGCGCGAAGCAGTACTTTGATATGACCCTGGTTTGAACTTCTGCGCATACGCACGCGTCACGATAGAATTATATTGGAACCCGATACTTTAACAAAATTATCGGGAGTAATTACGTAACTCCTATAGAGTTGCCACCTTTGGGTTTAATCAGGAGACTTCGGATTTTAAGTGTAACCTCCGGGCTTCATGTTTACCCATATTATCTCCGGGTTATTTAACTTTTTAAAGAGCTGACCTCATTTTCATTGTTTAAAAATGAATTCACAGAAAATACTGATGATGTAATATCTCTCTTCCAACTAAAGTAAAAGAGAAACAAAAATACAGTCATTTCATTACAGTTATGTCTGGCGCTTTCAAAAACTACTTTGGTTTTAACCCATCAAAAATGTGTATATACACGTATGTATGTCGTATACCTTTTTAATTGTAGAAAAGGAGTGATTTCCGCTCATTTTGAAGTGGAATAGTTTTCGAAAATGTCAGTGCACTTAGTTGTGTTGTGTTTCACGAATACACAAAACGTTACTACGCCAATAACAAATATCATTTGGCGAGCGTGTTTTCACTTCCCCCTCCCCGTGCATAATATAAATTCTCCGGCTGAGAAACTTTGAACAGGTGGCAACTTTGAATTCATATCGTTTACGATAAAAGATAATATTAATAGGCAGCTGTGGTCGAACGAAGGTAAACCGAGATGTGGGACTTTGGGAATTTAGCGTTAGCAGCATACCTTGTTGGCGTAGTTTCGAACTACTTCATACCCTGTTGGCGTAGTCTTAGAACGAAAACGTACGTTTTCCCCAACAACGTATCACCCACCTACGTGACACCGCCCCACCCGGCTCAATCTCTAAACTTCCCACAAGTGTGATAGAGTAGTGCAAGTTAGTGTAAATGTGTGTAAGTGAGGATAGGGAAGGAAGAGGAAGGAAAGAACGTGCGGTACGTAGCTCGTTTGTTAGGGTACTGCTCCGGCATTTGCCTTGTGACGATAGGGGAAACTACACGGAACACTGCCCATAAGAGCCGCCGGCCGCTAGAATTATATTCCAGTCAGCGGCTGAACTTGACCTAGCTGACAAGTTAGTGTCAAATATCCTGCGTCCGTCAGGACTCGACCCAAGAATCTCCGAATCAAAGACACTGCAGCTGCATCAGTTGGATACCCTGAGCCACGCTTGCCGGTCCGTCCGCTAGAATTGTCCTATAGGTAACACTTAAATACGACGTAGATTGGGACACAAACCAACACTGAAGGCGAAAAGCCGCCTGTCTACTAAAGAGAGATTACTATTGAAAGGGACAGCTTTGACAGCTACTGCTTGGCCACGGCTGGCAACATAACCGCAAGTTATGCCCATGCTCTCATTTTGTCAGTGCGTTCGTTTACAATGGCTTCATCAGTATCTCTTGCAATGGCAAAGTGGTCAAGCCTTGCAAGACGTTAATTTGTTTACCGGCCAGTCAAAATTGTCCCTTCTTAGAGTAACTCCTCTGTACCTCCGGCGCCCCAGGAACTTTGAGCTTGACCTGGCTGGGGGCGGTGCTCCGCCGGGGTGGGAGATACCTGGTTAGGGAAAAACCTTTCTAGCGGACCGTAGGTCGGCACCGGATCTGGACATACAGCAAGGGAAAGATCACCGCCACTTCAGGAGCAGAAAATCATGCACTACTCATAGGGGATTAATGATCCTTATAGTTGACGTACCCTAAATCGCTAAAACACTCAACCAATCATATCTGGCGCCCCGGGGCGACGTGGGGCCTCCTGCCCGCTGCCCCCGGCAACGGGTCGCAGAGGCCGCCGACGCCACGCGACGCGACGCTCCGCGCAGCTGGCCAGGCACGCGGCCGCCGTCGGCGATAACGCGGCGCGATGCACTCGGACGCGTTGCCCCCTC
>BOPP01000033.1:5265971-5318632 GCA_017312745.1 Gryllus bimaculatus | reverse complement strand
CCGCCGCCGACTCCTTCCGCGCCGTGCGCAGCGCCGCGACGTTGCCACGCGCCGCCTTGCATGCACGGCTGGCAAGTGGCTGCCTGCGAGGGAGTGGAATGCAGGCCCATGGGGTGCCACGAGCGCCGGCGGCGGGATGACACTTTCTGCACACGCGCGCACTCACAAGCACTCGCAAACACACACAAACACTCACACATACACACAAACACTCATACACACAAACACTCACACACACACACTCACACACAAACACTCATACACACACAAACACTCATACACACACAAACACTCATACACACACAAACACTCACACACACACACACACACACACTCACACACATAAACACTCACACACACAAACAACCACACACACAAACAATCACACTCAAACACTCACACTCAAACTCTTACACACACTCACACACAAACAGACACACACTCACACTCAAACACTCACACATACACACAGAAACACACACACATTATACTTTCAAGTTTTGTAGTTATATTTTATTTTCATTTTCTACTGTTAACGTAAACGACTCCTTAACTATAGCAGCACTAACGACGCCTTACTCTAGTAACTAATAGAGTAGATCTACTAAATAACATGTTAAATTGGAAAATTCATTTAACCGAAAAACTACTACTCACTAAAATAACGTTTATTCAACTCACGCTCTTGCTGAACAACAAAAGCGTACTTTCAGTATGCAATGCAAATTGCGTTATATAAAATAATAATTAGACCGCTTATGCTCATGCGTGCCCAGTATGAATCAAAGCCTCGCCAACTAACATAAGCCAAATTCAAGTGAAGCAAATCAAATTCCTCCGAATAACAACAAATGCTCCGTGGTTCATATAAAAGACACAAATACACAAAGAGCTAAACTTACCACCTACATCCCACCACATAGTTCATCTCTCTAATAACTTCTATTCAAATATAAGCCTAATAGCCCAAGCCACCCACTGTAATGTAGCATCAATTAACTATTTCCCAACCAGTGTTAAAAAGAGATTTTCATTAAAAGCATTCCTAAATATTTTTTCACAGAATAACTACAATAAAAATTGCGCCATGAGTCCCGTACATCGATTTGTAGTTAGTGTAGTATAATGTTAACTTAAATTAAGAATAGTTATAAATCAACAAAATACATATTAAGTAATACTAAACTATGTAGACAACAACACAAAGTAAATCAATTTATTAAAAAAATTGCCGTCACCGTAACAGTTTGGACACCGTCAAGGCTGTCAAGGTGTCAGTTGCAAATGCTACTGAAGAAAGTATCGTCCGTTCAACCTCAAATCACATGTCAGATAGTATAATTTTGTACTGTAATTACTTTCAAAACATTAACATGCAATACAACATTGTATTCCTCTTTTTTTTTTAACTATCCGTTGCTAGAGCGAAATAAATATTTTAAAAATCAAAGATTATTAAATGTTCTCTTTAGAAACGTCAAAGATGATTTTTCTCGAAAAGTAACAATATTACAAATAATATCTCTACAACATATTACTTACCCCCTTGATTCCATATTGTTGAGCATAAACTGCATTTCGATGTCGTGAACTATTTAGATGTTGAAAGTTTTTTACGTTTTTTCTCAAAGTAAATTAATGAATTTATGAACAGCTGCAACACGTGTTGACATTTTCTAATCTACCATATGCACATTCTTAATCAATATAAAAATTGCGGCTTAATACCGAGATTTAATAATTTATTTTGATGTCCCACACAAATTTCACGAGCCAAAAAGGCCATATAACAGCTTATGGGGAAGGAAGAATCCAAGAACTGTTGGGAGGAAAGAAGACATTCGTCCCTTATGCAATACAATCTCAATGAATTCAAAAACTGCTGACGGAAATATTGTCTTGTGCAATTTCCATTACCTGATTTGAAAATTACTCTGTGGAAATCATAACTGAAGCACCTAAAATGTATTAATTGTATGTATTAAAGAAGAAATTATTTTTTGCCTTGTAATGGACATTAAAAAACAAGAATAGGGAGTGAATACCCTTCTCCTCCATGATCATTGGCAGTCGGGGGAGTGTCATTACTCGGGACGCTCTCGTTGTTGGAGTATATAACTCTTACAGTTGTTCCTACAAACGAGTTCGCTGCGTCCGTCGGCAAGGCACGTGTGTGTATAGCTGGTCGGTGATCGGCGTTGAAACAAAATCCATACCGCGCATACCCCGGCATGTTGATGTGTCACGTCCGTTGCCATCGGCCGCCGCCGGGCAACCCCCGTCGTCCAACGCGGTGATGACGCGCGTGCCGTATCGGAGATAGTTGAAGCTTTTTGGGAGCTTTCGGACTGCGCCGCAAGCGTGGGGCGTACAATTGCGTGGCCTCAGGTGACCGATTCACAGCCCTTGTCGCTCTCTCGCTCAGTTCGAGGACTCGTTGACAGGCGGTCGGGAGGGTTTGGAAAGAGGTGTTTTTACCTACTCCTCTCGAAGTAAGCCTCGACCACGGGGATTTTTGCTACACAGCGATTGAGGTCGAAAGAAGGACTGCCTCCACTGTTGAGGTCATGTTGGCTTTTAAAAATTATTCTATTAAATAATTAATTATCCCGCTGAAAATTAAAGGACCCAGTTGAACAAGGGACTATCCGACATTATTTGCGAAATTGATTAGCCTTAAATAAAACCCCGAATATTATTCTTTTAGTGTAACGTATTATTTAAATCCAGTGTGGACTTTTACTCAAGTGAACTGTGTTAAAAGGTTAAAATTGTACTGAGTTGTATGATAAAATTTGTAGTAAAACCCTCAACATCTCAGAACTAGATGAATGTGGGACAGCCCTTGGTTCTACTGAACCCTTCAATTGGTAATGCTCATTGTCAAGTCTTTCAGTAGTTGCAAATTATTATTGACTTAATTTCATATTTACTATCTAAAAAGTGTAAATAAAGTTTCTGATATTACTACCTGTATTGTGTATAATGTTCATACGTAAATATAATTACTTGATTCTACTATTTTGTTTTGTTTTGTTGAAATTTTGTAAAAATGTCACAGTCGAGTTTTTGCAAACTCTTACGTGAAAACATCAGTTTCGTTTTGAAATCTCGTACGCCACATATTCGTTCGCCGAGCTCTCCCGAATGTATAGCTACTGTCCTGTTAAATTCTTCCGTTATGGTGAAGAATATATAGGGCTAATTATAAAAATTAATCGATTCATTGCGTCGATTTTGGATTTCCAAGATACTGCCCGTTTTCTAAATTGTTTCTCGAAGGATTGTTGTTCTCCTTCACTGGACGAAAACCTACAAGGTTCTGCTCCCAGAAAAACCTTACCCTTGACAGGAGGCGCTGGGACCTTCATATGATGGAGAAATAAGTGTTCGTAAAATGTTTGATTTCAAGTGAAGATAAGTCCTTTCCCCCATGTGATACTGTTTAAAAGAAAGCACGGTGAAAATTATATTTTAATTTTGAAAATAAGTTTCCCTTTCAGTAACATAAAATTAGACCTCCTCCTTCTAATTTTTTTCTTGTTTGAGACTTCGTAAATGTAGCCGAGAGTAGCATTCTGTGTTCCTAAATATATCGTAACCTTCCCTTGCGAAGTAACAGGCTGTAGTCTGCATGATGATGTACGAGATCTCAGCTGTAAACTAGCCTTGCGTCCCTCGCCGCTTCATTAACACTGACCCTTCGTTAGGCGTGTGTCAATGCGCACTTGTTGAAGTAACTGTGTATTGGCCACCCGCGCACATCTCGTGCTTCTGCTTTGAAGGATAGCCGTTTCTAGCATACGACGACGGAAATTTTCCGAATCATCGCGCGCTGAGACAACTTCTCAGAGGGCTAAAGGCAAGTGTAAGAGTACCCCGACAATACCAGTTTCAACCAGGGAGTGTTTTTGTTTTTCTTAATAAAGTGAATAAAAATATCTGAAAATTAATTTGCATGAAATGTTAAAAGAGGTAAAGTACTTAGTGTTCAACTGTTATGTACATTATGTGATCAAAGTATCCGGAGACGTTCAAAATAGGGTTATGGCGTGGGCGTGTTTTTTTATGGATGGGGCTTGCACTCGTTGTTTCGCACTCGCATATGTTGACGTACATTCTTGCTTCCCACTCTTGAAGAGCAATTGGGGGATGGCGATGGCATCTTTCAACACGATCGAACACCTGTTCATACTGCACGGCCTTTGATGGAGTGATTACACAACAAAAACATTCCTGTAATGGACTGGCCTGTATAGAATCCTGACTTGATCCTTTCGAACACCTTTGGGATGTTTTGGAACGCCGACTTCGTGCCAGGCCTCACCGACCTACATCGATACCTCTCCCCGGTGCAGCACTCTATGAAGAATGGGCGTCCATACCCCAAGAAACCTTCCAGCACCTGCTTGAAAGTATGCCTGCGAGAGTGAAAGCTGTGATCAAGGCTTAGGGTGGGCCAACATTCTTTAAGTTCAGTATTACCGACGGAGGGAGCCACGAACTGGTAAGTAATTTTCAGCCACGTGTCCGAATACTTTTGATCACATAGTGTACGTTACACATTATCCGAATATGTAGTAAGGTAAAGGCGTGGTAGTTGATATGTCATCAGTAGATACTTTCAGATATAATGCTTTTAAATATGAAAATAACTACCGTATAATTCTATTTTTCTACAATTTCTATACGATGGGTCATCTGCGTTGTAAACTAGTAACAAACCATTCAACTCAATACAATTGCCAGACTAGTATGACAATAAATTTGACAGACTAGTATGGCAATCATTTTGAGTTGAATGGTTAGATGTGTTTTTGAAAGTGTCAACTACTGATGACATGTCAACTACAAATGCCTTTGCCTTTTATAGAGTTTGGCTAAACCTCTATGGTCAAGAAACCTGGGCTTGCAAAACGCCTTGTAGGATACATACATACGAGAAATAAAATATGCCTAATAATAAACTGAATACATGTCAGGTATTGTTAAAACCCTTAAGAAATATAAGAACGTCTGTTATTTTGGTTATTTAATTCTATTCATCAAAATATCAAGTAATAAATTTTTAATAAAAATATTTCAATGTCTGTTTATTAAGGTCCCTAGGACCTTAACACACACTATTAATAAAACCTTGTTTATTCTAAAGAATTTATTAAATCACTAATTTAATCTATAACAGAAAATTCAAGGGACAGAGAAAGAGTGTGCTTCTGATACTCCACTATATTTTTCTGCAAGTTTAGCAATAATCAAAATCGTGTTATTGTGATAAAATAGTGTTTAAATAAATTTGGTAACCTACATATTGTCTCCCGACACTACCCATCTTTCAGCATGAAACGACAACTCACCATTATTTTCATTACTGATTTATTTCATATAGTTTAATTTTACATTATATTTAAATTGTAGTATGTTGTTATTATTAAAAGAAGAAGTATTCAATGTACTTATAATGTGCTAGCGAGAGAATTACACTAATAAAAGAAGTTGACAATGATGTCATCAATGTTGAACATCACATTGGAGAAAATTATTGTTGCGCTTTCCCCGAAACTAATTGGATTTTTGTCTCATCATTCATTGTGTCATAGAATTAAATAAAAACGTTTCGTACTACTGTTGCGTATAACTTATATTCATTCATCTTTTACAACGCATGATTATCTTTTTGTACTCGACTTCATTCAGTCGTAGTGTTAATAGGTAACAGTTTACTGTGAATTTGCGGACAGAAATATCCACAAGAACATTTTATTATTCACTCCTAAAACTCTATACGTGCTAACATATTATTTCCTCTGCGCATTCATTGGTCTTAGCGTAGTAGAAAAGTTGACGTAAGTGAGAGAAGTTATTGCTAACTGAATCCATCCTGTGTTAAATGATTCTTTTTAAAACGTAGCGTTCTAACGTGGTTGAAACTGACCTTTGGGTTTTAGAACTGCCAAGAAAGAATTTCGTTTGTGCGTGTACTCTATGCTTGTTTTTGGTTTAAACTGCTTCATTAAAGCGAGTAACTCTAGTCACGTTAGTTAAATAAGTATCATTCATTAAGTTGAGACTTATATGCTTTATTCTTTAATTTTTATGGGCATTGACAGTTGCCCATACAGTTGCTTTCGTTTAGCAGTTCAATATCGGCATGTAGCTGTTTCAGTTTTTAGAGAAAGCGAAGTATGTGTGAGAATGTGTGAAACACTTTATCTTTTGTTGTAAACATATTCCTTTCCACGTATGTGTGATAATAGAATGGTTATTGGTCAATACTATCTTTTTCAAGCTTTTTTATTAATCTTCAGTTCTTTCCACCACATGTAGCGCAGGTCAGCAAAGAATTTCTTGTTTTTCATTCTGCTAATAAGAGACAATTTGACTGCATTCTTTGATTATAAACTTAATTGTGGTGTCAATGTCAATTCGGATCTATTTTAAAAGAAAAGTTAGAAATAATCTTCGCGAACGTTGACTCAGCTTGAACATTGTAAATTTTTTACCAACAATAGAAAACAAAATTTTAGTATACATTAATATAATTACTTTAAATGAAGTCAATGAATAATTGTTTTTTACACGATCAAGACTAAGAGTTTTATTGCGAGTCTCCTAATCCGAGACAGTTGAAATTGTGCCAGAAACGATCATTTCGTAAACGAATTGTAAAGATTTTTTCCTCGATTGTATAAAAATGGTTTTATTGCGAATCATTATTTGTTTCATCTGTACTCTCCATGGTTATCTCAACAAAGCACCAATTCCTTTCATCACCTCAGTGCGAACATCTCTACACGGTGACGTCACATCACTCAGACAAAAATACTTTTTTCACAGAATGTTCTTCAAATGGTTTACGTCAACTGGTCAACTTCTTCATATGATTTACTGACTTCTCGCACGCCTAATGTTAAATGTTAAATCTTTCATTTTTTACACGATCATAGAAAACATTTATTTCAGTGTATCTAGAGCAATTCACTTCGCCTGTAAGAACAACACAGGTGTGTTACAAATGTTTGTTGTTGCTTTTTGCTTTTGTTTTTAGGTTACTTTTTAACTTCTAGGTCATCTAGTGACCACTGTGATCGTTTTCATTAAGATAACTGTAGGGAAGAACACGACCCCTATGGACACGAGCAAACACAAACATCCATGCCGGAGGTGGGATTCAAACCCACGACCCTTCGAGCGGAGGCAGTTACGGCCCTACAGCCTTACCGATCTCGGCTAACCTCGCCGGCGCACAAATGTTTATTGTGTCATTTATAATATTTTGGTTGTAGCATTAGGAAATCGAAAAATTGAGAAAATTTAAAAAAAATGTAGCTTAGGCGGCGTTAGATGGCCGGAAGAGGATGGAAGAGACGATAAAGCTAGTCCAAACCTAAAAAAATAGAAAACGCATTCGAGAACGTCTCTGCCATTTAGTAGCACCACTAGTTATTCAGGTAATTATACCAAAAAATCAATGTAAGTGAACAAAAATATTCTAGCATATCTCGGTTAATTGTTCCACGAAAATGAATTTTATTTTCTTACAGTATTTTAAGTATTTTTTTCAAACACACCTATTTTATGAATTTAAATTTGTCTCTAAAATATCTGTTCAAAAATCTCAAAAATACAGTTGTTCAAATACACTGACAATAATAATTTGTCCACCTCTATTTGTAACCTTTCTTCGTAAGTGCATAGAAAGGCGAGAAAGGAAAAATATCCGTGCAAAACTCCGATCTTCGCTTGCTTTTAATATTAAGGAAGGCATATTGGTAGTGATTTGACCGAACTGAGTCATCATGTACTTGTTTGTATACAGTAAAGATCTTTAAGTATTGTGCACTCTCCAATTCAATTTCTCGACCCTGCACTGAAAGGCACGTACGAAAAGAGATGTCTCTTCATCAGAGCTTCGTTAAAAAATGTTTCTGATTGAAAAAAAGATGTCCGATTCAAGAAAATGTACAGGATGGCGATGAAGAAGATTGGAAGATATAACTACTACAGTTCCAGGAGAAAGATCCGCAGGTTCTAAAATAGGCTTATATATTCTCTCTTTCTCTCTCTCTCTCTCTCTCTCTCTCTCTCTCTCTCTCTCTCTCTCTCTCTCTCTCTCTATGTCTCGCTCTCGCTCTCGCTCGCTCGCTCTCTTTCTCTTTCTTTCTCTCTTTCTCGCTCTCTTTCTCTCTCTCTCTCTCTCTCTCTCTCTCTCTCTCTCTCTCTCTTTGTCTCTCCCGTGAGAATTTCACAATCGTAGGGGCAGAATACCCAATGAATCTTAATAATCGTAATTCAGTGTGCGGCGGGCTGCGTAGAGAGCAGCCTGGCGTAAGTCACCCTGATCAGTGCGGTGACTCTACCTAAAATCATCAACGCGTTCAAAGCATCAATGTCACTTTTGTACGAGTTACGTATTTTATTTTTAGTAAGAATTCATGCAAACTTACAAACATATATTCTTGAGATCATTCGCAATATGCGAGGCGACAGCCATGTTGGTTCACGTCGCCCTAGTGTTTTGTTTCCTTTGCAAAACTCAATTGTTTTATATGGCGATTACTTCTTTGCCGTACTCGAACCGCCAAGGAACACTTTCGAATCAATATACAATGAAGTAAACATTAGCTTCCGTGCCCAAGTGCATCAAAATATTTTTTGTATTCCAGCATTCTAAACTATCTAATTTGTTGTAAGAAGGCGTTTATAAACGGCCCTGATTATGACATATTTACCGTTTATGGCATTAATAGTTGCGTCATCATACATGCAGCCAATCGCAGCAAGAGAAGCGTGGGTAGGTAGCGGTAAATGGGGCAGCCGGCCATGTTTTCTTCGCACAAATGTCAAATACTCTTAATGTCGCAATAAAATTGTTTGCGAAAATTAACTTTGACTTCTAAATTGATAATGTTGTTATTAAAAAAATAGCATATCCAACTAGTTTATAATGTTGCTTTATTTCGTTCGTCTTTATCGTACGAGTCGCAAGTTAAACGTGCGATGTGATGATCTTTCCGTAATGACATAGGAAATTGCAATTAGCGGGATCGAAAGTATATTTTTAATACATAGTATTTAATCCAGAGGGATAAGAAAAACAACTGAGTTACATTGACGTCACCCTGCCAGTTATTTTCGAACGTGTGGATAATACTAGTTCAATCTCCAACGGCAACATGACCTCCGGCAGTCGATGCAATCAAATGAACTGTTGATTTTTTATTTCTGTAGTGTCATTTTACTCATACAATGTCAACGGTCAAGGTCGATGAATTGATTCTAGATTTCTCTGAGGAAATGCGTAATGTTGGGAAATTATTTAGATCATTATATAAATTACACGATAGTTTGCTTTTGCTCCCGCACCCACAAGGTCAAATCACATGTATTCCATGGCTGACGTGTCATAGGAATTCATAATAATGGCGTGCCTTTCACAACTGCTTGCTTTATTTGTTTTCGTTCAAATGTTAGGCAAACTACGGTAACTGAACGAAGTTCGGGGCTGTTTGTTTAACATCTTGCGAAAATGCTAGGTTTTTTTTTTTCCACCGAGAGTGCGAAAATGCTTATGATGCATGGAATTAGTACATGCTTAAATGCCTTGCTACGTTGCTTCCCATTCTATCCAGTAGAATGAGAAAGATATTTTGCAACTTCTTGTCAATTTCACATGATCAGGAAATAATTTCTATATCGTATATCGATAAAATGTCAATAATGTCCTCATCTCTTCCAAGAGCTATTTATTTCTTAATATTCTAGCGCAGAGAGGATTACGGAACTTAATAAGGAGGACAAGCGCTTCGATTTCCCGTTCAATTATATTAGAATTTTTCATTTTTTTATACCAGATACGTGATTATTTGTCTTTACCTCAGCGCCAGAGAATGGCATCTTTGATGGGTTTCAAACTCAAAACAACTGGTAACCGTGACCGAGAGTGCCAATTTCGAAAGGAATTTTTTTATATTTTTTACATTGCGAAAGATTGTTCAGCAAGGAACAGTAAATGAAAATAGCAAGATATAGCAAGTAGATGTTGCTTGCCGTCGAATAAGACGTTTATAAGAAGCTAAAATGAATTATAACATCTAGACAAGCATATCCCGTCATCAAGCGATGAATAAAACTTCGTACGGAATGTATGAATAAAATCACGAACTATAATAGTTGTAGTAAGTATAAAATGAAGATGAGGGATCTGCGAATAGTGACGGGCAGCAAAGGGTTAGTTTACGAACGAAGGAGGAACGAAGGAGCGAACAAAGATGGACGGACGGAGGGGCTAAGAAGAGCGGCGGAGGGCGAGAAATGGCTTCGGAGGGGGAGAAGGCAGAGGATAATTTTGTAGGGAGAAGGGCTGTGGACTGCGGATGGTGAGCGCTGAGTGACGGGCGACGAGAAGAGGGCGGGGGCTGGGGGCGGTGAGCGGAGAGCAGTGAACAGCAGTCGTCGGACGGCGGGGAGTGGACGATGTGCAGAGTGCGGGGAGTGGAGGGGGATGGGCAATGGACGGTGGGCATTGGGCGGCGGGCAGTGGGCGATGGGCAGAAGGCGGACGGCGGTGGGTGGAGAGCGGTGGGCGATGGAAAATGGGGATGGACGGTGGGCGTTAGGCAGTGAGCAGCGGACAGCGGGCAATGGGTTGGTAGCGCCGCCTGTGGGCGGCGTCAGTGGTGTGTCGGATGACGGTGGTGTGGTGGTGGGACGGTGAATGGTGGACAGATAGCGTCTCTTCGGTTGGCGTGCGGTTGGAGTCAGGGAGAGCGATGGGCGGACGGACGGGCGGGGGTAGGGCCGGTGGACTCGGGTGGTGGAGTGGGCGTGGTGCTGTGTGTTGGGCGGTGGGCGGTGGACGGTGGGCGGTGGGCGATGGGCGTGCTGGGCGTCGGATGAAGCGTGCAAATCGTCCTGGCGGCGCCTGCGGAATTGCGAAGCTTTAAATTCCCGACATTGACACTTTTCGTGATAATGCGCTGAAAAGTGTCCTTTCGTTTGTTCCCTTCTGACAATTTTATCTACTCGCTCAGCTGTCGCGTGATTTTCTACACGCGGACCGCCCGACCGCAGTTACCGCCCGTGACAGGAAAGGGGAGCGGTGCTGTTCTCTTGTAACCCGCATCTGCGCTGACAGTGAGGATAAGAACGGGTGAAAATGGACGCTGCAGAGAATTATCGTAATGGTTTCAAAGAATCGTGAATGGCATGAAGGTTCTTCTTTGGTAAAAAATGAACTCGGAAAATGCCTGAAATTTTCTTTAAAAACTGTCAGCTTTCATTATTAAGAGAATTCCCGAAGTCTGTGGTATTTTAAATAATTGCAACTTTTCGTTTTGTCAGCACCATTGTAAAGTACTAAAATAACAATCACAGTCAACCAAAACCTATGATTCTGTACATTTTTCTAAGATATCCGTCTGAGAAAAAATGCCTAATTTTTGTGGCTTCATGTATTTCGAGTGTGTTTGTTTTTGCTTAATGATAACTAGGATTAGTTCTGTTATTTAGAATTTCATTACTTCATTTGGTTTTTTCTAAGCAATGATTAAAATGGTAGATTTATATAAAAACGATTATTTTACAATTACAAACCATAGTACATTTGGAACATTAAAGCGCCTGCTATCCCTCGCAAGTTTTTAATATCACCACCTGATGTTTTTTATTATTTCTGAAGGCTTGTGTGACTGGTTTCTTTTCATTTATTTCTTCTTTATTTTCTTCTTGGAATGGGTTCTCATTAACACAATCTTCCCTGTAGCTGGTGGTTTGTAACTACAAACCATAATGCACTTCGATCATTGTTGCCATATTCACCATACTGATACACAGGAGTGTATCCACGTTCCTTCATTTTCAAATAAGTTTCTTTCGCCTAGTGTTAGTCCCGTGCAATTGAAGAGTCTCCATTGCATCCACCGACGGCTAATGCCGCTTTTGACCGGATGGGTTAGGAACCAAGAATTTCCTCCTGCGCTCACGCCTCAGTGTAAACTGCGGCAGATATTGGAATGATGATGACATGACAATAAAATATCACACGTTTCTTAGAGTGCGGCAGCAGTATTCACCTGGAAGTCATCGGTGGCGCCGGAAACCACAGATCAGTGCAGTCGATTTACGAATTCGATAGAGCAGGCTCCACAAAGACGTTGATGATAAGTACATTAGGAAAATGTGTAGCACCTTTCCTGATACTCGTGACCGTAGTTGAATTGAATTGAATGCCTTATTTTACGTGGCGAGACTCAGGCCATTAGGCCTCCTCTTCCGTCTACCCAGGCAAATTTCGCTACGCTCCTTTCACCAACTAGCGGTGAAAGGAGGTATATCTTGGGCGAGAAACCGGCGATTTGAATTTAGCTCAGAGGCGTCATTTAGGCTTGAGGATCTTCACTATCTCCGCTGGTGTCCGTTTCATTTTCAAACACCGCGCGCAATGTTATAGAAAGTTGCCAGCGACAGTCTCCTGGCGATCGGCGGAGAGTGGGTGGCCGTCGCATATTTCCGCCGCTGCATTCCTCCCTCGCCCGCAGCCCCGGCCGCCGCGCCGCTGCGCGCCTCTCGCGCCGGGGGCGATCTGCCAGGGTCATCTGCGTATCGGGCACGCGGCATCGGGCACCCGCCTACGTCCGCGCGGGCGCGCCTTTTGACTGCGGACGGTCCGGCCTCGCCCCGCCCCCCGCCCGCCTCGATTCTCGCGTTTCTCTCGCCTCGCTCGCCCGCGCCCGCCTCGCCTTGCCTTCGCCTCGCCTTGCACTCGCCACGCGCATCGCCTTCCCTTGGCTTCGGCCTGCCCTCGCCCTCCCCTCGCCCTCGCACCTCGCCTCGCTCGCTCCCCTCGCCCGCGCCACTCGCCCTCGCCCTCCCCTCGACCTGCCCTCGCCCTCGCCTGCCCTCGCCTCGCCCTCGCCTCGCCTCCGACCCTTCGCCCCGCCCTCCCTCGCCCTTCGCCTCGTCGCCCTCGCCCTCCCCTCGCCTCGCCCTCGCCCGCCGCTCGCCCTCCCCCTCGCCCTCGCCCTCGCCCTCCGCCTCCCTCCCCTCGTCCCTCGCCCCTCGCCCTCGCCGCCCCCGCGCCCGCGCCGCGCCCTCGCCCTCGCCCTCGCCCTCGCCTCGCCCCGCCCCGCCCGCGCTCGTCCCTCGCCCTCGCCCCGCCCTCGCCCTCGCCCTCGCCTCGCCCTCGCCTGCCTCGCCCTCGCCCTCCCGCGCCGCCGCCGTCCCCGCGCCCGCCGCCGCCCGCCCTCCCCTCGCCCTCGCCCCGCACCTCCCCTCGCCCTCGCCCTCGCCCTCCCCTCGCCCTCCGCCCTCGCCTCGCCTGCGGCCGCGCCTCGCCCTCCCCCAGCCCCGCGCCCGCGCCCGCCCCGACGCCCGCGCCCTTTCCTGCGCCCTCGCCTCGCCTCGCCCTCGCCACTCCGCCCTCGCCCTCGCCTCCCCTGCCTCGCCCTCGCCTCGCCCTCGCCTCGCCCTCGCCCCGTCGCTCGCCCCTCGCTCCGCGCCCCGCCCTCCCCCCTGCCCTCCCTTCGCCCTCGCCTCGCCCTCGCCCGCCTCGCCTCGTCGCCTCGCCCTCGCCCTCGCCTCCCCGCTGCCCCTCGCCCTTCGCCTCGCCCTCGCCCTCTCCCCTCGCCCTCGCTCCCCCCTCGCCTCGCGCCACCCCGCCCGATGCCCACCCGCCGCGTCTCTCCTGCTCCTCCACTCCGTCTACTCGTCCTCGCTCTTGTCCTCGGCCTCGTCCTCGTCCTCGTCCTTCGTCCTCGTCCGTCTTGCCTTGCCCTTGTCCTCACCCTTGCCTTCGCCCTCGTTCTCGCGCACGTCGTCGCCCTCATCCTCGCTCTTGTCCCTGCCCTCGCCGTCACCCATGTCGTCGCCCTCGTCCTCCCTCCCGCCCCCGCCCCCTCTTCGGCGCTAGGTCGCCCGGAACGTGGCTGGGTCGTTGACCAAATGGAGCCGCTCTGCGCTCCCTGCCTCCTGCGCCGCCGCGCCGATCGCGCCCTTTCCGGAGCCTCCGTCGCCGGCCCCGCTGCGCCCTTCGCTCCACCCTGCGCCCACCCGATTCCTTCTATCCTCTCTTCCGCCTGTCCCCTGCACACCCTCTGCCATCGCCCCCGGCGCTGCCCCTGCAATTGGCCCATCGGCTCCGCTCCACGCTTACGACGCCTTCGAACTTCTTTCTTGTCGCTTGATGTAGTCGCCCCGCGCTGGGTTCATTCATGCCGATATGATTTCCGCTCGCGTTGCTTTCGCGTTTTCTCTTCCTGTCGACCCGCCATCCACCTCCGTTCCCTTCTTTCCCTTTTCTCTTCGTTTCTCTGTACTTCTACGTTATGCTCATTCCTTCCATTATTATTTACACTCCTTTCCAGAAGTCACTCCCCACATTTCCATGCTCTTTCCTCACATTTGTCTTCGTTTATCTTTACTTCCTGTCTGTATTAACTGTGTATGTTTCACATCATCCGATGTTTATTCTCTATTCCGTCTCCGAATGTGCGCTGATTTTGACGTACCTCGAATGGTATTCGGCGTAGGCACGCTGTATTTAGTTCATTATCTTCCCCCTTTTGCCGTCGTGTTGAGATTATTTTTTTTTTTACGTTCTCACACCTCCTGACGCCCCGTGCAATTCATTCCATCTCCATATTACCTCGGCAACCATTTTGATGACCCTCATCGACAGCGTCTAGATACCGACAGCCTCTTGATCGCCTATCTATGACTGGCTCCCTTCCAGTATTCCACAGCACTTTCCAGTGGCTTTGAAGGCCGTGTTTTCCTTGTTGCTTTTCTTCGAGTTCTGTCCTTTCGTACCTCCGAACCCAACGTCCCTCAATGTCTTCTGTTATCCCTCTCCCGAGGCCTGACTGCGACAAACCGTCTGTTTTCCCACGACCCTTCGCCGCGCCTTTGCTCCCTCCCCCCAAAGCGTCCAAAGGCGACGCCGCGCGCTCTCGCAGCATTGTCTCACGCGCGCGCGCTCCCGGGCGTTTTGCACGCGGGCGTTTGTATGCGGCCGGGGCGACGCGCGCGCCTCGCACGAGTTTGCGATTCCTCTTCCGCCGCCGCGCCGGCCAAGCCGTCCCTCGGCGGCGGCGCCGAGCCCCTGGGCCTCGTGCAAACTGCTCTCTCCCGACGCTCCCGTCCTGGACCCCGCCTCGTCCTCACCATCCCATCCCCCCGCCACTCGTCACATTCGGACCGGCAAAGGAGGCTTGGGGAATAAACTGAAGGCCCCGCAGTGCCTCTGATCGGGAGGATCTAAGGTTCCATTCCCAACGGTGGGAGGATATTCAACGCTTGCTTGTCACCTGAGTGGAATTCAGCCGTTGTCTGGCGGAGAATTCCAGCGGCCGGCTTCTACGATCGCTAGTTCTCCGTGGTTTCTCCGATCAGTACCAGATGCATGCCGGAGCAGTAGCCTAACAAACTGGCTATGAACAGCGCACGGTCTCTCCCTCCTTTTCCTTGTCCTTTTTTCACTTCTTACTTACACGCACTTACACCCGCATACCCTACACACAAGGGACTGATCGGGAGATTAGAGCTTGTCCCGGGTGGGGCGGTGTCACGCTGGTCGGAGAAAATGGTTGGGGAAAATCCTGGCAAGCCGAATAGTTCTGTGCCGGATCTTGCCAGCCAGCGGGGGAAGATCTCCGCCGCCTCACCCAATAAAAGCATGCACTACACTTACGGGACCACCGGCCTAAGCCGTGGACGCGCCCGGAATCACAAATCAATCATTTAATCAAAATCTTCATTTTTATCCACTCCGCTCATAACTTCTTCACACTTCAGACCCGGTCCACTCTGATACCGATTGTCTCACCCCTCGTCCGACCGCAGCCCCGCCTCTTCTCTTCCTGGTCTGTCGCCCCCTACTCCGACTTCGCGGGGTCTCTTCCTGCACATCTGTCCGCGCTTCTCTCCTCAGCCCGCCTCTTTCTGAATCGCGCATTCTAGGCGTTTCGACTTGCCTGCCGTATCTCTCCCGCCACACCGCGCCACCCCCTACCTCTGCGGGTCTCTTCGTCTCGTCCCACCTGTTTCCGCCTTGCTTTGCCGCTTCTGGACTTGACCCGTCTCTGATGCTCTGATTTTCAGTTGTTATGTATTACAGCGTTTTCTCCGTCTAACGTAGCCTTTTTTTTTCGTTATTGCTCTTTTCCTACTGCAAAAGAGATTTCTCGCTGTACTGGCAGAGACACGTCAAGAATTGCCGCTGTAGAAACAAATTCGTTACTCCTGGCCAGACTAATTCTCTTTTTGTAACGTCAAATCTCGTAATATGTTCGTGGGTTGCAATACTGTGACAACTCAATCATATTTTGAAATAAATGAGTGTGATGTATTCACCTTGTATTGATATGCATCTTTATTGCATTCACACACGTCTACCGTTTGTTGGTGAAATACGATACTGTAAGATACGCTGCTGTTGCTACTCAAAGAAAGACCAATCAGCAATTCCGGAAGAGTAACTTAACTTCAAATTCTCATTTTTTTACTTGTGCCTCCGGCGATTAGTTTGGTTCAGCAATTTCACCAGGGTGTATTCCGAAATGCACACGTATAATGCTTCTAACTCACCCGTACACATATATGTGACCACGAATGACAATCAACGCACGATCTGGTAACATCTGATTCAAACGGCATTCACACGCCAATGGAACTACAAACGTTATCAGCTCTGAGCGACAAACATTCCGACCTTAAGTTTGTAGTACTCTTATTTTGTGTATAATTGCATTCTCTTGTCCTTCCCCAGCACCCATCTCTTTTTTCGCCTCGCCCTGCAAATTACCTCGCCTCACGTACGCACTTCTCGCTTCGCCCCCGCTCCGCCCCGCTCCACCTCGCTCCGCCCCTCCCCGCTTCGCCCCGCTTCGCACCGCCCCTCCTTGCCCCACCCCGCATCGCTTCGCCCCGTTGGGACCGCGCTGAAGTGGACGCCTTTATTTCCTCTAGTTTATTCCACGAGAGGCAGGATGTGTTCCAATTAGGGAGAGTGTGTTCGTTGATGAACCTGTTTAATGCTGCCATTCATTATACGCTCTGCCACTCTTGACTATCGCCGACCCTTCGCACTAAAAATGATTCATCCGGTCTCTTCGCCGAATTTAAAGACCCCACTGGAACTAGCAACTGCGCGAGACCTTCGTCTGTTAATGAGGAGTCATTTCTATAAGCACCGACGAAACGTGGGTGAATTTTTTGGTATGTTCCTCTTGAGAGTACAAAACGCTTTCGAAGGGACCTCTGTACTTTGAAATGTTTATCAAGCATAATAATACGTTCTTGTATAAAATTCGCAATTAAAATTAATCATTTGTTGTGATAGAATGGAATTTTTTTGCTATATATCTGTAATCGTAAAATAAATTGCTATTTGTAAAAATAATATTACCTTGTAAATTAGAGTTTCTAAATTGTTAACCAATAACATTCCTTTTTATTTTGTAAATAATTGTATGTTCTCTGAAACTGTAAAGGAATCAGGAATACAAATATTCTCGGATGAAAGATACGAAACAAAATTCAATATTTTTCAGTTTTCTGTCAAAACCCAAACTTTTCATTTTTTCAGTCTTCCTAGGAATCTACCAAAACATTTTACAACCCGCAGTCCCAGAGACTTCTTAATTATGTCAGTTTATGTCTATATTCGAAATTAATAATATGGTTTTTGTTGTAAGAAATTGCTATAAAATCTGGTAAACATTTTTTTATTTATTTTAAAAGAAGGTTATAGTCGGATAAATATCAACATCATCGAAATGAGCTTGTTCATTTCTTAATCATTATAGTAATGAAATGCTTTATGTATACTAATGTTTTTTTATTTATTTATTTTCATTTCGATAGGACAACACAAAGATCAGTGTTTAATACACTCTACATTTGTTATAATTGCTTATATCTACTTATAATTAACTTAATCTTACTAATAATCTAAAATACAACTTACATTACTACTAGGGTTGTAGAGGTATCTTTACGTAATATCTCTACTTTGGTTCGAGATCTGAGATTTTATTTAGGAATGCATGGAAAGGAAATTCATTTCTGGTGCGAGTTCTGTGTATTGGATTTTGGCTGAGATTTAGCGGGGTTAGGTTGGGTGAAAGAAGTGGGTAGATACAAAAATGATATGATTAGTTATCGGTTCTAGCTGGAATTCTTTATGGAGATGAGCATTGGACCTTGGGGCATTCGTGATGGTGCGGAGGAACTGATTTTGAATTACTTGGAGTTTATTTGTATTATATTTGGCTGCGCCTGATTCAAACTGAGCATACATATAATAGTACTGGTCGTGTGATAGCATTAAGGCAGTATTGTATGATAGTTTAGCTGATTTATTTATTATTGTTTTTAGTTCGTGTAGTTTTATTTTTGCTTTGATAACTATTGTCGATATGGCTTTTCCAATTGAGTCGGGTGTCTAAGAAAAGGCCAAGATAGTTTATAATGAGAAAGCCATTGTACAGGTTCTTGATTCAACTGTAATGGGGGTTGTGGGACGTAAGGCCTCAAGGAAAATATTTTTGAGGCTGTTTTCGACGGGTTTATTTTAATTTTATTTTTGTCTGTCCAGCTGTCAATTTGGTGTAGATATAATTGAAGATCGATTTTTATTGAGTTTATTGAAGAACCTCATGAATATATATAGTCGTGTCATCTGAAAATTGGGCGGTTTTTATTGTACTATATATCGGTAAGTCGGCTATGTACAAGTTGTAATACTAATATATAAAAACAGAAGTCCGTTGACTTACAGCGCGATAATCTCTTAACCTACTGAACCAATACTGATTAAACTTTTATGATAGCTTCCTGTAGAGTCTGGAATACTATTTTCTATGATTTATAACCATAAACCTTCATATATTTACAAAATAATTACTTTCCTGGACATTTTTCGCCTAGCTTTATATCACAGACTCAAGAGTGTATCAATGTCAATAGTTAAGCTGCGATACACCATTGGGTAACATCTGAGATCTCCTACTGACTTTATCGATGCACTGCATTGCGTATTTAGAGGACTGTTTGTTTATTTCCATGCAAATAATTCTGAGTTTTCTTCGCTTTATTTATAAAAGTAACTTGGGCATTGATTGTAATTGCGTGTAGGCGTAAGTGCATTGCTGTGTGTACAAGAGACGAAATGTTTGGAAGAGATCATTTTCTGACGGCTGTGGTTAATATTGTCGCAAAAAGGTACGAATGCACACATGTTTACCTGCAATAAATGCAGCATAAATATTAGAGAGGTTTTTGCAAGACGGGAAATCAGTTGACAGAGTACGAGTACATAAGTATTATCGCCAATAGGAAATAACATATCTTCAGAAAATTTCGTCTTTGCAAATCGTATAATCGAAAGCATATGTTAAAACTAGAAACTAATTGGAACTGAATATACCTCTGTGTCAATCTATGTAGCTCCATACATTACCTCAAATCCTAAACAATTACGTTATTCCTGATGTATTTGAATTAATTTGAGAAATATTAACGATTAAGGTCTTGTCACATTATATTGGTACTATGGACATTGCTATTGTCATTTCTTACATTGTGCGGTAATGTTGATGTCGTGTTTAATAGTGGCGACGAAAACTACGTAAAGTGTAAGATCGTCATATTTGTCGTACATTTTTCGCAGACGACAAAATAGGGAGAATGACGGGACCCGTCTAACAAAATCCAGACATTTGATGCCGGCGCATGCACAGTGCAAATTCTCCAGAATTTGTGTTACGTCTTTCAAATCCACAACTTGCAGAAACTCTCTATTATGTATTTCAAGTTAGACGAGCGACAGTGAGAGCGAAAACATTTGAATGATTTACATGTTATGCTGAAACTGACGGATGAATGAATTTTTGTAGAGAAATATTTTAATATAATGGAGAGTAAAAGTGTACTTTTGGTGTTGAAGATATTATTAAATTGATGAAATTTCGGTAAGAATTTAATTTATAGTAGAACGGCAGTATAATTCAAATAAAGTGGCAGTGTAATGCAGGAATTGGTAAATGGGTATTTGGAGTAATTGAACATGTGAAAATGCTAATTTTCAAGGATATTATTTTAGATAATAGAAAAAGTTTTGTGAAACCGGTATCAACTGTTATCTAGGATTTTTTGAGATATTATAAGTGGTTAATGTCTCCTTTCCGTCAGTCACTATTTATCAAGTACACTACATCACGTACTAGAATTCAATTAAAATTACTTTAATTATTTTTAATGTCAATTGACGCAGCAAGATGAATTTAAACTTTTTTTATAAATAAGTAAGAAGAAAAAATATGTAAAATAGTAAGTTTTATAATGTGGCAATTGATTTAAAGTATTGACCCAATATACAAAATTCCCCAAATAATATTTGTGAGAACATGCACTTTTTTTAGATTTGTTTATCATTTTCAGTTATAAAGTGAAAGAAGTTCGAGGGTGGGAACCCTAATAGAAATAAAATTTAAATATTTTTTTGGAGAGAACGTGTTTTAATGAGTATGCAAGATCGGGTATTTCCAGTTTGGAGTAAAGCAGAGAGACGCGGGATAGGGTGAAGAGGGAGATACAGTAGACTAGATAGAAGTAGGCTCCGCCATAGGGCGGGAATAGATGGAATTCCCCTTTCTGTTTAATAAAAAATTGTATGATAATTACCCCAGAAACGTGGGGAATAACCAATCGTGTACATTATTGTGGACGTCAAAATCATGGCCATCTCAAGCACAGAATTGCTGATTACTATATCTTTCGAAATCTTCAAGTTGAATATCTAAAACCCACATTATATTATAATTTCTAACCCAACAATCTGAATTATATATTGTGCACACCTCTTCATTTTACTGAAAGAAATCAAAAGATTTCTAAAATACTCTTAATTAAACTTACTTACATACAACCCCCTTTAAGCAGCTCAGTAGTGATCTACATCCCTCTCTACCTAGTACGTGCCTACGACAGCTCTAAATCGTCTGAACATTGCCGTAAATTTTCTGTTTTCTTCCGTCCCCTGATTTACAAAGACTACAAGAACAAATCTCCCTAATTATTTAAAATTCGGCTATCCATTCGCTAATCGATACCGGTACGTATATATTATATTACTTTCTTTTCTCATAAATAATTCCACAACATTTTTGCAAGCTGCGTTTCAAATTCATATCTCATAGGAGTTTACTTTTCAGTCAATAAACATCAGTGAAATACAGTGAATAAAATATAATTCATAATGTAGTTCAGCGTGATTTTAATATTAATGATGTTTAATATTAAAATATTAATTCCATAAATACACATTTAAAACATGTTCTCGAACAGCTCTCGCGTGTGCGAATCTGCGTGTGGCAGCACTGATTGCCATTTCGGGCACGCCGCGGGCAGTACTGTTTCGGTGATTCAATCAGATCAGCCGTTTCGGGCGTTCCAGGAGAAAAGCT
Source organism: Gryllus bimaculatus (assembly GCA_017312745.1). Lineage (NCBI taxonomy): Eukaryota > Metazoa > Arthropoda > Insecta > Orthoptera > Gryllidae > Gryllus > Gryllus bimaculatus. The sequence goes on along the minus strand of BOPP01000033.1, from coordinate 5,297,168 downwards.
TTCGTAACAACATTCCGTGCTGATGGATATTTTAAAACGCTGAGATTCATCATTTTTGTACGCAAAGTACTTCTTTGAAAACTTAGCGATCAATTCCGTCTCTCTGGTAATTTTTGAAGGAAATGAAACTAAAGTGTTAATAGGAAATGCATACGTAACAAAAATAAAGTTTAAAAGCAAAATTTGAACACTTTAAAACGCTGTTTCCGTTCCCTTTACGAAACAAAGATGTATGTTCAGTGTATCGTCATCTCTTATTACAGGTTAAACTGTTTCAAAGTTTTAAGTAGTTACTGCAAAACAGCATAAGTAGTTACTGCAAAGTGTTAAGTAGATTGCAAAACATCAGATTTCTTGTTATTTCATTTTCAGCGCAAAATATAATTCTAGTTTTATCAAAGAAATAAAAGTGTTAAATATTTAATGAGAAGGGTGATGAATATTATCTAAATAATTTTACATAGTAGAGAGAGCACTCTTAAAAACCTGTATCCTATATAATCGTAAATAAAAATGCCAGCAACGACGTCTGACTAGGCACAAACGATTTTAATCATTTTTCAGATAATGGATTAGGTAGGATCATTTCACTTCGCTGGTCCGCGATCAAAGCGGAAATAACCGAGTTTATTTTTTTAATTGAACGTTTAATGTGGCGTCCAATGGATGATTAGTTTCTCTTGCTTCTGTTGCTTTGAGTGTCAATTCCGTTTAACTGTAATTCTCACGCCATTTTAGTATTTAAAAAAATATTAATTATTTGTGAATGTGAGCTTTTTTTAATACATATTACCCATACCCATTACCCACACAGACCTGGATTTGACAGTGAAAATTCCACAACATTGACAAGTGCACCAAAAATTCGTTTATCCGATGCCATGAATTGGTACTGCTTAATCGTCGTCATATTTTGAAGCTCGTATTTTTTAACATTACGTATGGAATTAGCTGGCAAAATTGAACAAGTTCCATATACATTATTATTATTATTGTTATTGTTAACATTATTGTTATTATTATTATTATTATTATTATTTTGAACTACTATATCTCTATTCAGGGCAAAAGTCTCCCACTGTTATCACGTGAGCTAAAACCTCGCGAAGTTAAACATTTACATTTCTATTATATTAAACTCTACTATTTCTTGTCAAAGTCTTTGATTTACTGTAGCACTATATTCATTGTTAAACAATAATTATCTCTACTCACTTGCATGTTTCACACCCACTTTATCTTAAACTGTACTGTTTACACTTTTATTTACACATATATATTTACACATTTGTGTGTTCTAGAATTCCATGCGTCACTTCTTTCCACTTTTACCTCTCTTTGGCTAGGCCGTCATATGTATGACTTACCTCACTAACAAATTCGCCTTACAACCTTCTTCTTTGTCTTTCTACTCATCTCCATCCTACACTTCGGTGTCACTGGGTGACTGCGTGTGTCTGTCTTTCCGGGTCAAGTCGGCTGATATGTCCTCCCCGTTTTCGCCTTCCCCGATTACTGCTACCTCCCGCGATAAAAAAAACTTCACTTACGGGAGTAATGATCTTAGCATTCGCACAGAATCAGCAATCAATCAATCGCTTTGCCTGGGACATCTCGCACGCCGTCCGCGGTCGTGAGTGCCTCTTAACAAGCTCTCTCCCCTCCGCAAGCGCCGCCTCCCCTCTGCTCGGCGCTGACCCGGCGTCTCCCTGCTAACTCCGCCCCGACGCCCGCCCCGACTTCGCCCGCGGCCGGGACCTGCGCCGACTTGGGAGTTGACAGGGTTCCGAGTCGGACGCGCGGGACCTGCGATCTTCCGGAAGGGGTCTGCGACTTCGAATGTCGCTCGAGCAGGAGTTCGCAGTCGCTTCCCGACTTCTTTCACCGGGGCGACGACCGACACCCCCGGTGCTTCTTCGCGCGCCCCTCTGCGCCAGTCTTCCTCAAGCGCCGCTGTCGGAGTGGATGTAATGCAGAAGAAGTTCGTGTGCTGTGTGCAAGATTTTCGAATAGAGGCTTACTAGTGTAATATTGGGTTTGAATTAAAATTCTTTATATTTAGTTGAAGGTGATTGCGAACAAGGGACTGAGAGCTAGGTTTGCGTTGTTCTGTGCTACCGGTGCCGGCCAAAATTATAATAGGAGGGTCGTTTTTTCCTCACTGAATCCCTGACGCCGTGTCAGTCCTCGCTGCTCCATGCCTACAGATTTCCCCTCACGATTAAAGTCAATGTTCTTTATGTCATAACTCTTATTACAGGTCCCTTAAAAATTTTAGGCAATAGAAGTTTGTTTTTTTTTAATCTCAAATTTAAGTCTTTTAAATGTGTATTCCATATCAAGTAAATAGTTTCTTCCAACGACGTTTCGGGAGTTACTGCACCCCCTTCTTCAGGTCTGTTTCGACACAAAAAATGTCTATTAACTTCTAAACATGTAACAATTACTTAAGATAAGTTCTCAATTATTACAATATTGGCATGAAGACTTGCTGTGTTTTAAAATGAATAAATTCAAGAAGCAACGGAAGGGATCTTCGCTATTCCATGTCATTTTGAATAATTCTCTTTGGAGTTCTTCGAGCAAAGACATACACAATAACACAGAGTTGATTTGTTGAAAACACCACGTCCTTCACCGTTCCCCGTCCGTGCGCTGCCTTGCATTTGCGACGGTGCTCCACCAGGGTAAGACTTCTGAGACATCCGGGTTCAGGTTCTCGGCGAGCGACCGAGCTACAGCAATTGTTCATTTATTTGATGTTCGTTATCGAGAACATGTTGATATCAAGCTGTGTTAAATTACAAATATTTTAACATATCCATGAATCTGTGATATATTCTGAAGTGCGATAGTAATTTTGATTTTCTGGTAGCTCTATTTACACTTTAGAACTATCTAATTTGTATGGTAGGTTATGGCCGGGAGTGAAATGAATGATTACAATTAATGTATAAACATGTGTTGTACAGGGTTGGGAACAAACATTTATTACGTAATGAATAAAACTAATTTTTACATGAATAACATTGAGTGCAAATGCTAGCCTTGCTTAAATTTTGGTACCAATAGTTAAAGCTTAAATTTAGGTACAGAACCAATGTGCCGACTTCCAGGTAGAATCCGTTGTTCCTTTGGCGCCACAACCGATGACGAAATGCCCCGTTGGCATGATTTTGGTCGTCACTTTCACCACAAAATAACACTTGTAAAGTATGCAAGTTTGTTGATTTGACTTGTTTGACAGAATCGCTGATTACGACAGCTATTCTCTGGAGTTATGTTTTGCAAAGAATGGCGAGAGCACACGGGCTCTGCTTCGTTCGACATCCACTGGAACTTTAGCAACGCCGCTCAGCTTGTGCGCATGAGCGTTAGACTTTCTATATTAAAATGAGCGTTTTTTGTAACAATATGCTGCATTTCCGTTTTGCACACATTTAATGCTATTGAGTGCCGTCATCTACGTACCCTGACGCTGTCCTCGCATTAATTTCCACGTCCTCATTTGTGTCACCCTGCGGAAAGTCGATAGGAATATCATTGAGTCTGAAGTAATTAGATTTGTTATTTTCCTCTTCGTTCGCCAGCAACAGCTTCTACAGTGTCTTATTAAGGGCTGTGTCGCTTTTGAAAGATCCTGGGGGCGAAGGGATCTCGGTTTTCGGGAATCTCGCTGTCCCTCAGCCTCTCTACCCCTGCGAGCGAGCGAACCCCTGCTTTGGGATCATGTACAGTATCTCTTATAATCAACATTACAAACTTTGGGGGGAAGTATAGAGAACGAAAATGGTATATTTTGTCAATGAACAAATAGTGGTGTTTTTTAAAATTACAAACTTCATACGTGAAACTTTACCCTATTAATTTCATTAAGCTCTGGTGTTTGGCAGAATACATTGTGACACGGTCAAAGGGATCTTCAGTACCTCTCGAATCATTAATAGACAATGAGTCCCCTATTAAATATGGGCAAATTTGACATTTGTAATTTAATTACAGGAATGTTCCTACATGTTCATTGACAAAAACTACAATGATCGGCACTCATTCATGCCCTGGAAGTTTGTATGGTTTATTCGCAGATTGTGTAAAAGCCTTCATGGAAAATTGGAAACTGCTGTCCGATTCCTTAATTGCTCGATGTCACCACATTGATAATCACTCCTGCGCGCAGTAGAGAGACGTGGAGTAGTACCGAGACTCCGGGAGGTCCCAGTTGGTTCTCGCCTTGGTCATTGTACTGTACCCCCACCCAGAGGAAAGGAGAAGGTACCACGCCCCCACGCAGACAGTTGCCTATTATTTCGGAACCAACCTGGACCAAGTTTGGGAAGGTTTTCTCGAAAAGTTACATTCTCACAGCCTTCCTGCTTCACACAAATAAAGTTAGTTGTTCTCTAGACTACTTTCTTACATTTCATAGCTTGTTTAGCGTCATAAAATGGTGAATAAATATATTAACAGATATGACAGACAGAGGTTTTTTCCTGGAGCAGAGGGGAAAAAATGTCATGTGTAAGGAAAATTTGTGTGAGAAATACAAATTCAAAGTAATAACAGCTTGTGAAAATTAAAATCAATTCTGGTGAATACACTCACGTTTGTGACCAATGCTTGGTTTCTCTGTTAACAAATAGTTTCCCTCAGGTAATCGGGTACATAAAATAATATAACATTATTTTCTGTATTCGATGTACAATTACATCAGTAAAATCTGTTCAAAATAAAGCCACGCTGGTGGGCGATACCTGTTGGAAGGGAAATCCCCTCTAGCCGACGGATGGTCTGCCCCGGATCTGGCCATACAGCGTGGCAAGATCACCGCCATTAACCGGGATTTAAAAAGAATGCTCTTCGCCTTACGTCACCTTTGCGGTGACACGCCCGCAATCACTAATCAATTAATCAATCCTTGACTGAACATCGCAGCGTAGTTCCAAGTGTCCCCTGCCCGCCATGGGGCACCTCCGCCGTGACAGCGCCTTCGATCGTCCCCGACACCGGACCCCCGCCAGGGCCACACCCTTGCTGCCCGCGCCCCCGTTCCCGCTCCCCGCCCCGCTCACAGCCCTGCCGCTCCCCGCGTCGTCGCCTTGGCTCGCCGCCCTCCGCCCGCCCGCCGCAAACCACGCGTGATGCGGGCGCATTGCATGCGGCGTGGCGCCCCGGGCGGGCGGAGTGCGGGCTCACGCGTGGGTGCATTTGTGAAGGGAGAGGGGAGGGGTCGGGTGGGGTGGCCTTGAGCGCACCCTGGCCTGTGCCCCACGACCCTGTGCCCCTCTCACCGGTCGCTGACGCCGCACATCAACGCCTCATTTCACGCATTCGTAATGTTTGAAAGATGCAGAACAAAGGTATTCAAAGGCTCCCGAATAATAATATATATTATTATTATTATTATTACTATTATTATTATTATTATTATTATTATTATTATTGGCGTATAGGCCATTACTGACCACGCTACACGATTAACGTGTGTAATTCTTCCAGGATCAGCTTTTCAGCTGTATCCTTGGATTACAACAAGGTTGTTACGCCTTGAAGTGTGAATTATGAGATGAAAGGATGATGATGATAGGTGAAGGAACAATCACAAACACGACCATGTCTACGCAAGACTCGAACCCGCAGCCTCCTCGGCACAGACGACGGCCGTTATTATGTTAATGTAATACAATAGCGATGAATCTCGCAGATTAATCAGAAACACACCAGTTTGTTTGAAACGAAACACTAGGTGTAATAAGTTGTAACACTTGGTGTAGGCTATAGCTCGTTGTCGGTTGTGCGGAACGGGGTACGCACCGCTCGTCGTCTCGTGCTGGAATAACTTGTCTGTTAGCACTGACATCTCCACGCGCACGCCGTTTCTCTCGGTCATTAAGTGAAGATATTCGGCCACTGCGTTGTCCGTGCTGATAACTTTTGCCTGAAATGAGGTGTTCTCAGCAAACTCTTGATTCTGTGAATCTCGGACTATTGAATTCCCTAAGAATATCCGAAATGGAATGTTCCAAGCGTCTGGCTCCGACTAGTTTTCCGCGTTCAGTGTCTGTTTATTCCCGACGTGCGGCCATTATCACGTCAGAAACCTTTTTAGGTGAATCACTTGAGTACAAATGAAAGCTTTTTCATTGCACTGTCATTTTATATCGTTTGTACGCGATACTACTGCTAACTTTATATTTACTTATTTCTATCCCATGACGTTTGTCACTTCATAGTATTTTTAAGTGTATAAAATTAAAATTTTTAGAATCAGTTCTAATCACATAATAACATATTTTCAAACATTTTCTGTAACTTAAAGGTAATAATCTTCTGTATCTGAGATGCAGAAAGGGTTTATATGTATTTTAATAATTTTCTGTACCTATAATTCTTATCTCGGTGACACAAATGACCGCTTTTCTTTTTTAAAAACTACTTCAACATTCGTTATGTTGTTCCCAATTCATTTACTACATAGAGTGGAAGATTGGGACGTGTTTATGGGTGGGTGTGACTGTATGACAACGTGTATTGAATGTATTGATTAGTTTTGTAAACATCTGAAGAGCACTGAAAGACGAAGCTAGCACTTGAAGGTTTTAAACGTGCTATTAACAAAAATCTTTAAAGATGAAATGTAACTACTTAGCCAAAGAAAGAGCGAGAAAACTACTCTGCCGATGATTCCCTCCGCCGTTAATATGCGATGTATAAATCAGTTCAGTTTCTTGATAACTTGAGAAACAATGCCTTAAAAAGTACAGGTTTCTTCGTGCCTTGATCTCGCTCTTCACCCCTAAAGAACATAGACTTCATTTCTGACTTGCCCTACGTCCTCTGCATTCCTGTACTATCGACAACGTTCAATCGGCTCCAAATCGACCTTAATAACCTTGTCAACTCTGTCGCCTCCAGCCCTCGACATCTTCCAACGATCTTCGTCCTTTATCAAACGTTTTCGTGTACTCTTCTTGCCGTCCCTTCCCAGCCTTCGTAACCTGCCGTTTTGTGTTTTATTTAATTTAAAAAATGGGTTGAGTCTTCACTTGACGCATCGCATCTCCAAGTTCCGGGGGCGTTGAGCGGTTTTCGCTTTCGGATTATTGCCCCATTTATATCAGAGCGGGAGTAATCCTCCATTAATCTTTCAATGTCATATCCGTCACGTCTCGTCGCATTCAGTTTTTTCAAGAGGACCGCCAAGTAGCATCTCCGCGTACGCGCCCCTGCGTCACTACTCAACGGCCAGAACTGCGAATGAATTAGGATTGGAGTTGAGTTTAAGACACTTTACAGGGGTTGGACTAGCCCCTGTGAAGCATGCAAACTCGTTTCGCCGTAACAAATTTCTCATTGTGGGTGATCTGGGCTGTCCGGGTGACGCCGCGTCGAAGGCTGAGTTGCCGACGTTTCGACCATCCTGTCGTGGTCTTCCTCAGAGCTGGTATGCTGAGGAAGACCTGAAGAAGACCACGACAGGATGGTCGAAACGTCGGCAACTCAGCCTTCGACGCGGCGTCACCCGGACAGCCCAGATCACCCACATGACTCTGGCCGCGGAAGCCTACGACTTCAAATTTTGCATTGCCGTTATTCCAGCTTTTTCAGCTATTTCCATTTCAGTTTATTCAGACATCAACTATAGCTGTTTCCTCTCTTGCCTTGCCCATGTTACCGCCTTTGAATTATGAAAAGTGAGACAGTAATTGTGACAGTGAAATTTGTAAAGAGAAGTCGAAATTGGCGAGAAACAGCGCATTGGCTTCATTTTGAGAAATAGAAAATTTGATTTTATGCGCCGAATAATATTTAAATTCATTCAGGATATTGAAAAATACAGAAATGCTAGAAATATGAAAATGCGTTTCTTGACTTACTATTAACTCACTGTTCACGTCTACGAAAAGAGAAATACTTATTTTCTGACTTGTATTCTAATAACGTAGACACTTTCATACTCCTTGTCTGTATGACACGGCCTCTACTCGCGATTTTCTAAGTAGCAGCTCGTCATGATTTCTTCCAATACTAGTGACTCGCATATCACGTTCCCCATTATCTTCTACGTCTTCCTTCTCGCGGCCGTCACCGCCTCCGCCGCCGCCGCCGCTATGGCCACGTGCCGACATGGGCGATGCACTTTCAATGGTAAGTGTGTTGCTGTGCATTGCAGTAGTAATGACCAATGATGACGGACAAAGCTACCCATCCAAATGCGTCTGCCATATCCTTATTCAGTTTTCCACGTAGGGATTGCTAGATGTGAAGATAATCGTATGGACAGCACATCATTAGAATATTTATATCGCACATCGGATGCAATGTTATGACGTGACGAATCACTAATTGATGGTTTTGGAGGGAGGTTGATTGATATTCACGGAACCATGTTGAAGGAATCTACCTCTGCTGATAGTTTGTAAACGCTGCCAACCGGTTGTATATATTGATTTTGCCCCGACTTTAAAACCGTCCGTGTGTTTAAAGCGTTGCGTTTCCATGCTGAAAATTACATCGCAAAAATATAACGTCTCTGAAGAATTCTAAAGACGTAGCTGAAGCATGCAGACAAAATATTATTTATATTCTGAATATTGTATTCAGAATTGATGACTACACATATTAGAATAGAAATATTGCAATTTTTTCATCTCAAATTTTCCCGAACAAGTTCGTTGCGCAAATAATAAAACGAAAGATTTTGGGAAAGCAGTAGCAAGTATGGTGCCAAATTGACACATTTTTATTGCTCGTGTCATAAGCAACTACTGTGATTCGTACGTTCATTTCCCCCAATAACATCCACCCACTGATAGCAACTAAACCGAGTATTTAGTTTTGCAGGGACAATCCGAACCCTGTAGTTGTTGGTTTTTTGTTTTTTTTCATTTCATAATTATCAGAATTTAATGATGCTTCAATCAAATAGGGTTGAAAAATACATTTTCACTGAAGTTACAAGGTATTCCATTACCATTGTTAAGCAGCTGCAGTTGTGTCGTATTTTAAATAGAACAAACTTAAATAAACCCAAGGAGAAATTTATATAAAAAAGTATACCAAATTGCATTATGGTCAAGCCATGTTTATTTTCATGTCCAATTAAATTTCTACTGTATATCAGTGATCATTATAATGGACTTGCTTGCTTGTGGCGTACATATTTCTCGAGATCTTCACTCCTCGAAAATCTGTAAAATATTACGTACAAGGGATGCAACCCAGGTACAACCTTTGGTAATTCTTACATCCTAATCAATCGATTATTAGATGATATCTATATTTGACAACCAAATAAAACATTCATATCGAACAATATATTTTGAGTTGTACCGCTTCCAGTCCACGATCGATCAGATTCACGGTCTTAATTGTGTTGTTTGTTGTGTGTGTCCGCAGAACACGTGACGGCGTTGGCGCGCCAGTCGCACAACCGCACGCTGGCGCTGTTGGCGCAGCTGTATGGCGCGGCGGCGTCCAGCGCCACGGAGCACGTGGCGTCGCTCTACTCGGACCTGCTGCGCGCGCTGGACCCGGGCGCGGGGGCTGCGGCGGCGGCGGCGGGGGGGCGCGGGGCGGCGGCGGGCGGCCGGCACGTGACGTACGGCGGGGGTGGCGCGGGCTGCCGCCCCGCTGGCTGACCAGTGTACACGCTGGCGCGCCCGGCGGAGGTGAGCGTGGAGGACTTCCGTGAAACGGCTTTTCGGCAGCTGTTCCCGCTGGTGTACGCCACGGCGGCGGCGGCAGGCGCGGCGGGGCGTGGCGACGGGGCCCGGCGCGGCGGCGCGGGGGCGGGCGGGGGCGGCGCGGGCCGGCGCGCGCGCTCGCCGCCGACTACTCCGCCTGCTGCGCGCCACCCGCCCCGAGGTGCAGCCCTTTGGCGACGTCCCGCGCCAGCTGGCGCACGCCGCCGGAGCCACGCTCGAGGCCACGCGCGTGCTGCTGCAGGTAGAGTGGACTGACCACACGGAAATCTCAAAATCTCAAACATCTGTAACTTAAACATCTGTAACTCGATCACCTGTAACTCGAACATCTGTAGTCGACATTGTAGCTCGAACATTGTGTAAGCTCGAACCATCTGGTCGAATCTGTACTCAAATCTGTAGCTCGAACATCTGTAGCTCGAACATCTGTAGCTCAAACTGTAGCTCAAATGTAGCTCAAACATCTGTAGCTCAAACATCTGTAGCTCAAATCTGTAGCTCAAACATCTGTAGTGCTCAACATCTGTAGCTAAACATCTGTAGCTCAAACATCTGTAGCTCAAACATCTGTAGCTCCATTTACTAAATCTGTAGCTCAAACATTGTAGCTCAAACATCTGTAGCTCAAACATCTGTAGCTCAAACATCTGTAGCTCAAATCTGTAGCTCAAACATCTGTAGCTAAACATCTGTTCAAGTACTCAAACATCTGTAGCTCAAATCTGTAGCTCAAACATCTGTAGCTCAAACATCTGTAGCTCAAAATCTGTAGCTCAAACATGAGTCAAACATCTGTAGCTTCAAACATCTGTAGCTCAAACATCTGTAGCTCAAACATCTGTAGCTCAAACATATGGTAGCTAAAACATATGTAGCTCAAACATCTGTAGCTCAAACATCTGTAGCTCAAACATCTGTAGCTCAAACATCTGTAGATCAAACATCTGTAGCTCAAACATCTGTAGCTCAAACATCATCTGTAATTCGGACATCTCGAACAAGAATCTCGATTACTAACATTGATTACTAGAACTTCGATTACTAGTACTTTGATTACTGGAACTTTGATTACTGGAACTTGGATTACTGGTACTTCGATGACTAGAACTTCGATTACTTGAAAGTGAATAAATCACAGAGAGAATAGATCACTGAAAAGTTCAAATTGTAACAGTTTTCATTCATGTGAGCTTTAGGACATTGGGTTTATCTCGTCATTACATAAGTGTTTTATAATACAATAATAATGAGCATCATATCCATTAGCTATTCGTGTTTTAGTACGAAATATGCTCTATTATTCTCTACATAAATATGGCAATCAAGAGATAGGCGCATTCAAAGAAGAGATTAGTACAATTGAAAGTAATTTGTTTTCCATAAAATTTGTAGTATTAGTCGTTGACCATCTTAAATCTTTTATTTTCGAACGCATGCATATTATTTTCTTTCGTAAAGCCATTATTTCGTTCTGTTTCATACAGTTGATATTTAGATTGTGTATTTTTCGGTAGCATACTACGCTCGTGGCCTAACTGTGTTACTGTGTAATAATCACCTACCAAAAGCTTTGGAGATTAAAATCTGTTTAAAATTTAACTTTGCATATCGTACTCAACGTATTAGTCGTGCTAAACTGATTTTCTAATCAACTGCAATAACGTTTATTTTACGTTTGAACTTGTGTTTTGCTCTCTAAGTAGGTTTGAAAATGGTGGAAACCACGTTTGTGGAGAGATATCACAAAAGCGTGTTGTATAAAGTAGTTGCATTGAGATTTTTATTGAGTGTAATTTCACTAGAATGATAAAAGTGCATTATAAAGTTCCCCCAGAAATTTTATCACCAAAAAATATGGTTTTACAAAAGTAAGAAAAACAATCGCTGAATCTTCAAAATATATCGTTTTCCAAATATGTTTTATAATTTAATATTACAAAAAATGACTTCTAAAAACTTGATCTAATATTACATTTTTTGGACAACTAACGACATTTTCATGCGCAAAGTTTGCAATTTGGTCCACATATTTCCCAAATAAAGGACGGCCTTCGGTGTGCGCATCTGAAGAGAAATCAATATAACTTTAGAAAGTTTGACAAAGAGGAGAAGAAAGTTCACGTATTTTTTACAGATTCGTATTCACATGTCATGGAATTCGAAACTCAAAATAAACAATCGAAATAAACTGTAAACAGTATATCTGTTTACAAGTGGTTTTTGTTCTCTTTTAAAAAAGTTTTATGAACTTTTCTCACATTATTTCGACAAATGTAACTAGACCTGCAGGAAACTTAACGCATTACAAACTCAATAATATGTAATTATAATCATGTTTATAATATGAGCGAATTAAAAATACACATTGCGCCAATCGAAAATTTGTACTATCATATAAATGAAAATTATATACATTTTGATTAAACGTGATACGAAATTGTTTATAAATAGAATATTTAGATCAATATTTGATAGCATGTGCTGCTTCATTCCTAATTCGAACATATGATATGTAAAATATTATCTTCGCCATATTAAAAGAAGGTATGAGGAACAGTTTCTGGTTTAATATGAAACAAACTAGCCTAGAGGGGCTGCTATTAAGCTTAGGATGTTGTCTTCTGCTATGGAATGAAATGAAAAGCCACTCTTACAGACTAACGCTCTCTAAAGATTTTACCAGTCGATGTTCTTTCAGAACAATTCGAATAAATGAGTGAGTTATAACAAAAATTGGTATATGCGTGTATTTGAACTCAAAACAAAAGTAGGCACAGGGGTTTATCATTGATATGAAAGTGTTTATGACAAAACTTATTTACTATGTGTTGAATGACGCCGGCCGAGAATACAATTCACTGACGCGTTTGGTTAATGTTTGGTTGGATAGGTATCAAATAAAATATAAACAAAGGGAAGGTGCTATATTTTTGACGCAAAAAAAACTAAATAAATCTACAGTTAATGAGTATTCTTTATTATTTATCTCAACATAATCATCATCCAAAAACTGTGTTGTAATACCAGTAGATTGAAAGCATGGTTATATCAGAGGCCCACATTTTAGGAAATTCGTAATTTTACATTCATTGCACAAACCCGATTTCCTATTCTTTTGTTTCGAGGGCCGGCCTCAGCGTTTCTGTTCCCCGCTGCCTCGCTTCCCTAATTTTTCATTTGCCCCCTTCCGGCTTCGCCCCGGCCTGGACCTCGGCATCGCCCGGGTAACCTCGTTGCTCGCAGCTCAAAGCAGTTCGCGGCGAGAATGCAGTGCCCGCCCCAAGAACATCTCCTCTCCGACTCCCGGCCTCCGCCTCCCTGCCCCCCCCCCCCCATGAGCCATCCGATGCTCGCGTTCCCTGCCGGCGAGCACCTCTCCTCCTAGCCCAGTTATTTTGCGCGCGGGGGTTTTCACGTTTACTTTCTACGACTACGCTTACGCAGTAGAGAGAATGTTACGTAATGCTGGGCGAATTTCCAGCAGGAAAACTCTTTATTACGGAGCCCTGGTAACGAAAAAGTGGATAGATCCAGTTGCTAAATTTAGAAAGAAATCCTTATAACGTGGCGTAGCCAGAATCCACAAATTGTGGTTCCTTGAAATACCGAAAAATCAAATGACGGCAAAACGTCTGTCGGTCCGTCCGTCTGTGTCTGTCCGTGTCCGTCCCCGTCCGTCCCCGTCCGTCCCCGTCCGTCCCCGTCCGTCCCCGTCCGTCCCCGTCCGTCCCCGTCCGTCCGTCCATCCGTCGGTTCATCTGGGAACAACGCTTGCGACTAAACGTCTCCAAAATTAATATTCCCCAACCGATCTACCTGACGTTGCCCCTTTTGAATTTGAAACCGACATTTGAATATTGGAGGTAGTTTACATTAAGACTCTGGGTATTGGATTTGTGGGATAGTGCGAAAGACATTTAAGAGAATGGTGCCGGTCTCATGTTCGTTAAAAATCCTAAATTTTTGTAAATTGCAAAATTTCAAAATATTTTAGGAGTCTTCCTGCAACTGAAGTATTGAAAATAGAGATATTTCTTCGTAATGAAATGTGTTCCTTAAAGATTGATTTTGAAAAAGACGTCAGGTGCAATTTTTTCAAAAATTTGAATACTTTAGCGTACCGGCGAGAAAGTACGTGTTGTTTTAGCACGACTAGTATTTATATACTAACAGACTCGGCAATGCTTCGCTATTGCAGAGTATAAAATAAATAACTTCGTGTTTAAAATCAAATAATTCAATAAAGATTAACTACACATCAGTATATTACGCTACACTTTAAAAATTAAATATTTGAATAATGCTGTGCACCGCCAGAATATGGTTCAGACATCTTGCTTTCTTGGTCGTAACGTCGATGTTACGCGATGTTTTTAAACGTAGCGAGGCGTGTATTTCAAAAATATATTAGTAGATCACACTTTCAGCATGGTTCTCTAGGAACGGCGTAGATTAACTTTGAAAACCAACGCCCCCACATGTCTAATTTAATTCAAACCCTTTTAAATATTCCCGATATTCATAAAAACAAGGCGAAGTTTCAGCGAAATCGTTCCAGTAGTTTGGGGGTCTGTATCGAGCAGACATAGGCACATTCTCTTTTATTTATAAATAGAGATTCACCTCCCGCAGGTATTTTCATATTACATTTTTTGTATTTGTGCTACGCAAGTTCATAATAGAAAGACGTTTTACAGTGGCCCGACGTGCCCGCCTTCGACCATAGTAAGGTAAAAGGAAAAATATTACCACCACCTTCCACTACATTTAACGGGCCATTGACTAGCAGTTGACGCACCGACTGACCTAGTTTGGATAAAATTGACGCAGGTGCCAAACAGTAGGCTGAAACGTATAAAAAACACCTTTTACACATAAGCATTTGAAATGGAAATATTCTGTAAGTAGCTGCGCGCTGCCCTGTCTCGGGTTTCCGCCGGGGCGCCGCGAGGGGTGGAAATCTCATCGAGGATTCAGGGTGGCATCCTCTCCTCCGTCGCCCACGCCCCGCGAGCGCTTTCGCCGCTCCACCCACCCACTTAACGCCTCCCCTCTGACCCCCTCCCGACCGCCATCCACCCATTTTCCGCTCGCCTCCCGCTCGCCTCCCGCTCGCCTCCCGCTCGCCTCCCGCTCGCCTCCCTCTCGCCTCTCTCTCGCCTCTCGCTCGCTCTCGCTCGCCTCTCGCTCGCTCTCGCTCGCCTCTCGCTCGCCTCTCTCTCGCCTCCAGCTCGTCTCCCGCTCGCCTCTCGCTCGCCTCCCTCTCGCCTCCCGCTCGCCTCCCGCTCACCTCCCGCTCGCCTCTCTCTAGCCTCCCGCTCGCCTCCCTCTCGCCTCCCGCTCACCTCTCGCTCGCCTCTCGCTCGCCTCCCTCTCGCCTCCCGCTCGCCTCCCGCTCGCCTCCCGCTCGCCTCCCGCTCGCCTCCCGCTCGCCTCTCGCTCGCATCCCGCTCGCCTCCCTCTCGTCTCCCCCCCGCCTCCCGCTCGCATCCCGCTCGCCTCCCGCTCGCCGTCCGCTGCGCTCCCGCTCGCCTTCCACTCGTTTAAATTATTTCTTAAATATTAACTATATTTAAGTATCTGAGCAACCGAATGCAAAAGGAGACACGGCTTCATTTTTACATGACAATTGCAGTCTTCACACTCGTCTATGCCAGTAAAACATGAGTGAACAGGAAAAATATTGAAAATAAAATACAAACTACAGAAATGATATATCTGGGACGTACACTGAGGTGCTCGCAGCTCGAGAAGAAACGTTAGTCTGAAGTAAGAGACGTTTTTAAATTCAAAGAATAATACGAACACATTTTTCAAAATAAGACAAGATGGTACAATCGTGTATCATGAATGCCAATGTATAGACGCCATTCAAAGCTATGAACTATAGAACAGAGAGAAGAAGGAACATTGGTAGATCGAGAACAGACAATATGACCTAAATCCTGCAGGGAAGATAAAGAAGAAGAAGAAGAAGAAGAAGAAGAAGAAGACGAAGAACATAGATATCCTCATGTCGCATTCTGCGCTGTGAGATACGTTATTTCATCCTTTGGTACACAGGAAATGTTACATATCTAAAATACATATGAAATATCTACGTATAAAATATGCTTACAAAATACTATGTTAAAAATTTCTTAAAAACAGATTGAAATACAGCCGCGGTGTATAAAAAAACAAGATGTTATTGGTTGCGCAGTAAATGATTACTCTATCTCTTCTCATGTATAAGAGAATTTTTATATATGTGTCACTTTTCGTGTGACAGATATTGCTTACAATATGTCGTTTCATAAACGAACATCAGGAATATTGTACTAGTCGAAGAACTTACAAGGAATATTTTATTACCTCCGTCTCCTCAGCGGCTGTCCCGCTTTCTGTGAATCAGTTCGCTTCTCTACCCTTTTCAAATCCATTTGGACACACCGCCTGCGCGACTTACCATTGCCTTCTTTTCGTATTGGCTTTTCGAGAACTAAACTAAATCGAATCGTTGAATGCAAGCCAGTTTCCAAAGAGCTCCCCATTTCTCATGTTGCATCGCAAAACTCTAAATCGAGTATCGCTTATGATAGTTTATTTCTTAAACTGACGGAAACTGAGACTGTTCAAGTCGAAGAAAAACGTACTGTTCCATTTCCACATTCTCTTTACCTCTGATTCTCACTACTCGCGTACTCATTGACTGCCCCAACCACTAAAAACTGCCCTCGCATTTTGGTCGCTCGAGGAATTTACACACTGAAAATAAGGACATTTGGTCGTCTTCGATGTGTTTCCTCTAATTACAAAATATCAGCCTGTTGCACACCTTTTATTTAAAACGTGATGAACATCGATTTCTATTTTATGAAATCAGAGGTGTCCGACTGAATGGATCGTATCTCTTTCCTCTTCAACAAGTTAGTATTAGCATTTTAATCAGCCCCGACTTTTCAACTTTCTACCCCCCGCTTCTTTTAATTTCTTGCCTTGCTTTCCCTTTTTTTCTATTTGAT
This sequence comes from Gryllus bimaculatus, assembly GCA_017312745.1. Lineage (NCBI taxonomy): Eukaryota > Metazoa > Arthropoda > Insecta > Orthoptera > Gryllidae > Gryllus > Gryllus bimaculatus. The sequence goes on along the minus strand of BOPP01000033.1, from coordinate 5,280,460 downwards.
GCGTCCGTCTTTGCGTCTTTCCTAGCCTCCCTCGCCGTCCTCTCCCTGCCCTTTCTTTCGCCATCGTCCCCACGCTACCAACAGGACCACGCACAGAGGAACCCACATATCGTCCCGCCTCCCCGCCGTCCCCGTCCCGCCTCCACACCGTCCCGCCTCCGCTATCAACTTTTATCGCCGTCGCCTTCGCCCTCTCTGATGCATCCGGTTCGTCCTCCTCCACCTCCTTCCTCCGTACTCCCTCTTGTATCCTCTGCTGTTTGCCGCCGACGCGTTGACGAAGTTTCCTGCGCCCTGGCGGCCGCCCTCCTGCCTGCCTGGCCCCGCGTCACCTCCGCCCAGAGTAAGAGGAGGCGGTGCGGGGGGAGGGGGAGAAAGCGAGACAGCGTGATGAGCCGGCGCACTGATGAGCGCTGAGTGCCTCCACTCGCCCGCCCCGCGACCTGAGGCGGCGCATCGGCACCCGCGAGCGGAAACATTACGATGCCGTAACTGAAATTATATTAAGCCCTAAACGCAATAAGTACTCTCCCGGCGGCGGCGGCGGTACCGGGAAGACGCCTGCGAGGCGGGTCCCAGGCGAGACGAGCGCTGGAGGTCTGCGAATACAAGCAACAGCGCCGCAGACTCCCATCCGATCTGCCCACCCCATCCGCCCACTCGATCCGCCTACCCGATCCGCCCACTCTATCCGCCCACCCGGTCCACCCACCCGATCTCCCACCTGATCCGCCCACCCGATCCACGCACCCAATCCGCCCACCCGATCCGCCCAAAGCGAAACACAAGGGTTTGTTTTTAAACAGTTGAAGAGCCCTTATTGAATATGCTTTTTTACTATTCTGCAATTCATTTTGAATTACATGCTCTTACTGTACGCGGTACAATACAGTCGGTCGAGGCCAGTGGACGATTTTCTTGACAGGTTCTAAAACAGTTGGGCATCGTCGACGGCAGGCAGCATCGCTCGGCGAAATGTGTTTTTCCGCCAGCCACTTGGGGCCGCAGCCCCTCAAAGTGGCGGTTCAGTGTATGGAGTTGAAGGTTTGAGATAGTTCCACGCGTGATTTGCATTGTTTCGGTGTCTTTCATAAAAATAATATTGGAAGAATTGATTGATGTAAATAATGCCGAAAACCACATAAGAATATGTATGCGTGTGAATAAAATCATCAAACAGATGTAAACAGACAGGCTATAAATACCGAATTTCAAAGGTCCCGCGTTATTGACTTCTATCACATCTTTAATTGTAATTAATTTATTATAATTCGCCAAATTTTATTCGCAGAATTGCATAAATAATATTTTCTAAAGTAAATTTAAAATATGTACTTTTCTTTCATTTTAGCGGCATAAATACACTGTTATCACGTGAAGTTTCTGTTGGCGAAATGGCTGGAATAGAAGGGAGAAAAACACAAGTTAGCACAAATTTCTGAAATAAATGTCAATTCATTTCGGCGACTAGGGGCGATTTTCAAGATCCCGTCACTACTCACTCTCGCGCCGTCCGCGCTCGTTCCCTCCTCCTTTTCTGTTGAGAAGTGCCAATCTGCGGCGGCGATGGTTTAAAGGTTGGCGGTTCGGACAGTTATGCCCAAGTTTGCGAGTTCGGAAGCCGTGGGTTTTTAAGAGCGATAAAGTCCTTTGTGCGCCTTCCTTCGGAGGAGAAGTAATGCCGGCTGTCCCATGTTAGTAGATTTACTTGCATGTGAAAGATCCTCAAGCCGCCTCTGAGCTAAATTCAAAACGCCTGTTTCGTCATCCAAGAAATACCTCGTTTCTCTGTTAGTTGGTGAAAGGAGCGTAGCGAAATTTGCCTGGTCACACGGAATAGCAGTCCTCGTGGCCAAAGAGCTCGCCACGCAAAATAGGGGGCATCAATTCCATTCAATGTGCGCAAATGCATGACTGCATGTGCGGAAGGTAACATGCCATCGTGGCCATGGTGTCGCCTGCAGGAAGCGGAAGGCGCTCTCCTAAATAAAGTGTTTCCATTGAAGACTTGTCTGGGAACTAACAGCGCTGCGGACAGAACGACTCGCCTTACCCGAAAGCCCCACGCGAAGTACTGGGCGTGAGGTGTTGTTTTCAAACTGCTATGTGGCACAACCTCTTTTAAAGGATATTTCACGACCGTGTTTGCAATTTATTACAACTGTCATGCTCTTCAAATTAGGGATTTTTTTACGTTAAATTCTGTTCGTTTGTTTTCGTTCCAATGTTCGATTGTTTCAATTGGTTTCTCTCAGCATCGTAATGAATGGAGGAAATAATTATTACGAAGGAACAAAAAGAACTGAGAAATAATCGCAATTGTTTTGTAGGTTACCAAAGTACCGTAGTACCGTCTGACGTTTTTTAGCTTTTCTTTACATTTTCAAACAATCGATACTAAAACCGTTTAACCCAAATTGGTACGGCTGAGAGAAAAAGAAAGCAAGCACTCTTACCGAACAATTTAACAAAATCAATTGAAATTTTAAAATGAAAAAGTATTTCACTCTTGTTTTATTGTAAATATGAAAACAAGGTATTCTTTTATTCAATTCGAATCTAAGAGTTTGAGTTTAACCAGTCCTTGTTGACGGGTCATCTCTAAAAATATCTATTAATTTACGCGATTCAAGATTTTGTCTGCATTTGTTATTTTTGAGATCTGAGCTCTGTTCAAAACGTTTTTCTCCCACATTGATAATAATTGGACAAATGTGACAATACTCATTCTCTTATTCGGTTCATAAATTCTCTAAAATTTGTTTTATAAATAATTTTGCTTTTTAATTGTATAATAATATTTTCCGCGCACATTGCCTTTTAAGTTGGTTGGTAAAACTCGTGTCTCCGTTCAGGCTCGACGAATGATGTTTAGTAATATGTTGAAGCTATGCGCTGGATAAAAATAGAACCGATCGTTACTCGGGCTGCTTTTAATAAGTAAAGTTAATCAACTTTCAGGAAACAACCCTCTGCCTGCGCCTGCCTTTAGATTGAGAGTTGTTGAGAAATACAGCTAAATTGCCTGTAGTGTTATCATGACGTAACGCCACGATCGAAGGATTAGACACTTCGTAATTGATTTTTCAGAGACTAGGGTGTTTTGTGTTGTGTTATCTGAATTTTGAATTATAAATGAATGTGTCAAGAATACATTCATGTGTACAATACATAATACATTATTGATGCGTATGAAACTGCCTCTCGTCTACTAAAAATAAGAATTTGTAATTTAAAAAATGAATCACAAATGTGAAATGTTTGTAATCGAACTTTAAATCCACAATATATTTTCTTAATTCCAACTATCCCTAATGCGGCATTGCCTATTAAATATTTAAAAAACGATATAATTATTCGTAAAAGAATGAATTAACAAATTTGATGGCATTATTCGCTACGTAGTTGTTGATTGTCACATTTCACGCCGTAAGAGTTTCAAATCACCTAAGCTTTAGAAGGAATTCGAACCGACAATTTGTAGTTCTCTTAATCTGTTGTAGCTCAGATTACATGTACAAATGCATGTTGATCCTTAAAACAAATGTAAATTGGGTACTAGCAGTAAATCCCGTATTCAAAAAACATTACTTTGTTCGTCAGAGTGTCCAAATGCCTCAATTTATATAAAGTTGTAAACAAGAGAAGATTTAAGATCTCTTACGTAAACCAACTTTAAAAGCACAGTTATGCTTTTCTTACATGCTTTCTAACAGCCACGCCCCTCCGAACCCTGAACCATTATACGGTTGTTTTTATAGAGCTTTTCTTCGTCGGAAGACACTTAAGCCGGCGGTGGTTGAGCGCTGTGAAGTGGTTGTTCTGAGGCGAAGTAGACAGGAGCTAGGAGGGGGCTCGGAAGGTAAGCGGAGAGATTTGCTAGAAGCTCCTTGCAGGATAGGCGCTTAATGTGGAGTAACCAGAGAAACAGGGGATGAAAACTTCGCATCCTCGTGCTCGCTAGCGCGCTCACGTCGTGATTTAAAATTTCCTTATTGCCGTTCGTGAAAAATGAATTGAGGTACGTGTGATACAACAAAAGACTGTGTAATTTTCTTATTTCCTTAAAAGAAAAGTGTTAAGTATGGTTCATGGAGTTCTTAATTTGTTACAACATTTTATATAAAATCTTATAGTGCTGAAAAATTTCCAATAGAATCCAGTCAACGATATTTTAAATATATTTCTTGTGAATGTGAACATTAATTTTTTCTTCAAAATTCATATTGTTAGGAATGGGATTTACATTTTTTCTAATAGTATTGAACTATGTTACAGTGTTATTGGTAACAATGACCTATTTGCATATATTTACATTCAATCTCTAAGTGTATAAAAACGGAGTGCGATGAAAATTAATGAAAAGAAGTATAATAACTAACCTGAAAACATTCTGAATAAGATTTTCCCGACAATTCACGTTCATTTCTGTCCTAACTTTTAACTCGGTGCTGTTAGAATTTTTATTGCTTCATAATTATGTCAATTATTTCTTTGGTTTGCGTCTTATTGTATCAGAAGTGAAATAACATTGATCCAAGAGCACCAGAGGTGATTAACTGAATACAAACCGTTCATTGGTCGTTCGCCCTGAGGCAGTTAGTATTGTGTTTATTTGCGCTGTATTGCCAGTGCCGAGTCATGTAATAGTCGGGCCAGCCTCAGAATAGTTATAACTGATTTTTTTTTCATTTTCCATTTTATGCAACGTGAAAGCCGTATTGAACATCATTTTTTTAGTTAACACGATGTCTGTAATTTGCAAATTTTTATTTTTATTTAATGTATTATCGTGCTTTAAATGTCGCAATTCTTTGTGAATATAGCATCGAACAAAAGCAGTACTAACGTGCGCAAATGTAGTCGTAATTGCATTTTCACAATGACCGTGGTAGATGAAATGGATATATGGAAATATTTGGAAGCAATAGATTCCTGCACACTAAATATTTTTGCAAAGTAGTTAAGTGATTTATTGATTTACGCTTATGTAATACAAATTAATGAAAAACTAAATGAAAATACGAACTATATATTTATTATTCATTGTAGAATTCGCGACCATGCTGTAGTGAGGGATGTAATTCACGGTATTTGGACGGAGTGGAAACAATTAGTTTGCCGAGGTTTCGGAATATTTATATTCCATCCTCAGGGCCAGTGTACAAAACACAACAAGGCATGAAGACAACATCAATATGAATATTCATTACACAAATTAATAATGTGATATGCAAAAATTATTGAAAATGTATAGTTTTGTAAGGTGTGTACATTTTCAATCATTTTTGCATATCACATTATTAATTCGAGTATTTCATATTCATATTGATGTGGTCTTCAAGCCTTGTAGTTTTTTAGTACACTAGCCCTGAGAATGGTATAAATATATTCCTAAAAGTCAACGAACTAATTGTTTAATTGTTTAATTGTTTCTACTCCGATCAAATCCCGTGAACTACATACCATATTTGTGTACTATTCTCGAAGCTCTGTGCGTTGCTCGCCCCAGCTACAGAGCCATTCCGTCGTATTCCTCTCCGCGAGAGGGCACCAGCGGGGCGTAGCCGCCATCATTCATGGGAGTGACGCCTCATGGGAGTGACACGCGTCGACATATCGGCTACGCTCCCCCCACCCCCACCCCCGCACTCTCCACTCGGCCACGCCCCCAAACCGCTTGCGCTTTCGACGCAGCCGCTCAGGCCGTTGCCGTCCCCCTAGCCTTCTGCGTACAAACCACTGCCCGTTGGCTCCTAGTGCCCGCTGCCACCTCCGTCGCCTCTCGTGAAGTTGCCGTTGCCACCACCACAGCTGGCCCGCTCCCTGCGACCCCCCTCGCAGCCGTCGCCGTTGCGAACACCGCCACCGAAATATCCCTTTTCCCGATGCCGCCTGCAGATTTCGCCCCAGTCCTCGCCCTCCAACGCTTCCTCGTGTAGTCACGTGATTCATTTAAATATAAAGACAAGATAAAGATACATTTATTTCTGCTGCAAGTGGGCATAACCCGGGGGCAGCTAATTACATAAATAAAGTAATACAGCTAACATGTAAATTATATAATAATAATAATAATAATAATAATAATAATAATAATAATATTTGAGTGATTCCAGTCAGGTCAACTGTCAAGGTCATTAGTCCACATAAGTGTAGTGCATGTTTTCCTCGGAATGTGGCGGTGGTCTTTTCCTGCGGGATGGCGAGATCCAGCGCCTACTAGCTTCGGCTAGCGGGGTTATACACAACTAGATACCTCCCACCAGCGAGGCACAGCCCCAGCCGAGAGAAACTCTAAGCTCCTGATCGGTCTCCCGGCATGTGTGGTTGTGTAGTGCAGGTTAATGTGTTTGTAAGTAAAGGGGTGACGATAGGACAAGTAATAGGAAAGAAAGGTGCGTAACCCTGAGTGGCGTAGCAGACAAGCTAGTGTCGAAAATCCTGCCGCTTTGTGGAGCGTAACCCTAGTACCTCCTGGTGAGGGGCACTGCAGTGACATCATTCCCCTGAGCCACCTGTTTCGACATACACTATATATTCACAATCCCGATTCCTGACACTACGCTGTTCCCCGACAATCACTCTTCGACGCAGCCACTGGTGTTACCGCCTCTCACAGCACAGCCGTAGCTTCTAGAGCCACCACTGCCGTCCTCCGGACTATCCTTGTCGTCCCCGCTAGCCCTGCATCCCAAACCCTTCTTGCCGTCTACCACCCATGCCGACACTGCTGCTCCAGCTCTCGCCGGCGGTTCCGCCACAGCTTCCGCCGGCCAACCGCAGAAGCCGCCGTGCCAATACGCGCCGCGGGCGACGTCGTGCGCAGAACCCCTTCACACGCTCTCCCCTCCCCATCACCACACACCACTGTCGGAGCGCCCGACGACGGAGACGGAGCGGCTGTTCGCACCCCTCCCCCCCCTCCCTGCTCCTCCCCTCCCCGCCCGGCCCCGCGCCCGCCCCGCCGCCCCGCCCGCCCCGCCCTTCCCTTCCAACGCCCATCTCCGCCCAGCTCTGTCCGCCTAGCCCCGCCCAGCTTGCCGCCCATCCCCGTCCAGCCCCCGCCATCCTCACGCCCCGCCTCCCTTCGCCCCACCCTCACGTTCCGCCGCGCCCCACCGCGTCCCGCTACGCCCCGTCCTTCCCCGCTCCTCTCCTCCCACCCGGCCACGCGCGCTCTCGTCGCCAGCTGCGGCTCACCGCTCGCTCTGAAGCGCTCTCTAGTTTTGCTGTGTGTTAGCGCGCCACCGATCGTTCTTTACAGAGGGCTAGAGGTCTGCGACAGCAAACACACTGCGATACAAAACCACACAAATAAAAAGTGGTTTCCCAGAAAGTAGTACACACAGCGCTCAATTGATTGATTAGTGATTGATTAGTGGTTCCGGGCGCGTCAACAGCAAAGATTGTTCCCGTAAATTTAGTACATATCACTTGAGGTGGCAGTGATCGTCCCTCGTTGTATGGCGAGATCTGGAACCGACCTAGCTGTTGGCATGCAGGGTTTCCCCAACCAGGTATCTAGCACCAGTTGGACTTTCCCTCAGCCGGGATTGATCGATTGTTAGTGAACTCTGCCGCGTCAACAGCTAAGTTCGCTGACATAAAGAAGAAATAGCCGGTAGAAATTCATTTGAATAAAATGCTGAGTAAATGGAGGAATACATACGATTATTAATGAAACTGCACGATTTGACAAACAAAATTGTTATAAATGGTAACAAAAGTCAAAATATATTAATATATTTAAAATGTCTTTGGTAAAAATATATTTTAAATTTATTCAATACATTGATACTCAAGTAGTCATCAAGTTAGATTGAGGAAAGAAATTGGCAACATATTGAAGTATGCTTTGGGGAGTGACTTTCATAGTGAGTAAACTTGCCAAACATAATGGAAAAGCAAAGAAAGTGAGTACACTTCTCGCGATAGGCCAGTAATGGAATTCGAAAGTAGTTGTTGGTATCCTTATAGAACGGTTGATTCATTTATGAAATGCTATCCATCATCGAAATGGGAAAGATTCTTTAGCGTATCTGTACCGAAGAAACATCCTGTTAAAACACCAGAAAAATGAAAGCTACCATATTCATTTTCATATTTTTCTTTTAGTTATGCAGTATCTCCTTGTCACAGTCCTGCTTAAAGTTTTTGATTTTATGTTATATAATACGTAGCAAGTTTGGTCCGTAGTTTTTTATTCATCTTGTAGTAGTAAGGAGCTATATCCTCTTGAAATTTCCATAATGTACTTTTCTGAAGAGTTTGAACAATTCCATTCTCTACAAAGAGTTTCCAAGCGACTTTGCTAACTTTTTACGGTAGTCGAGAGGGTGGTTTTAAGGTAAATTGGGTGGCAGTTTTAAATGTCACCCAATGTGCCCTATAATTTATCAAAAAATGTTTAATTTACATTTTAATAACGTGGAAACATTAAGCAAAGAATTTCATGTGGCTGTGACATTTTAAAATAATTTCTAGATTTTGTTGCAATATTTCGGGGTTTGTGTTTATTGTGATGATTTTTAAATCATCTCTCTTTCTCGTATCATGCTATTTAATCCTTTCCCCTCTAAATTTTCTCTCTTATTCTTTTTCTTCTCTCTCGGCCTCCTTTTCATAGGATACGAACACACACGAGACGCAACGTCAAAAGGTGCGTCTAGTTTAAAATTTAGCTATTCATATATAGTTATGAGCATAAACACAATGCAAGCAACAAGGCGAGACAAGATTTACAAAGGTCAGATTTGCTTTTTCCTCGCGAATAAATCCCATTCGCACGATGGATGGTGAACTTTCTTATCAATAGAAACACCTTCCCCTCGGATTTGGTTGTCAGAACAAAAACACTTCATTCATAGATATGTCATCAAGTAGATGAAGCTGTCATAAGTCAGCTTAAATTTTTTTGACTACTAACCCATACATTTTTAACCCCAGAAAAGCGCACTATGGCAGATTGGCTTTATATAGCACTTTATATAAACTCACTGATATGCATATGGGTTTGAATTTAATAATTATTGTACAAAACACTAAGGGTCAGAGGAAACTTTGAAACTAATGATTACCTTAAATTTTTCTTCAGGACGAGTAGAGACAATTTTTTGTAGAATTAATATATTTAAATGAATTTTGGACTGTGTGGTTAACAATGTCATATTTTTTAAAAGAAATATAAATTGCATTTGCACTTTCAAAATTTGTATTAATTCGGGAATATATGTAGCATTTTACAAATTGTGGCTTGGCGACAAGTCTGATTTCAAGCCACCGCCGCCATTTGCTGACTCTGTCGCTTCGCAGGTTGGAATCACGCTGCGTCATGTGCTGCCTGTCAGTACCCTTAGCTGCGTCGTCACACTCACTGCATACGCTTATCTCCACTCACATGAACCCGTTCTCTCTCACTTATCTACATTACTTAATTTCTTAATTGTCATGTCACTGTCTTATTACTTACATTTTTCATCGATGATTTCGTATTATTTTTCTTTTTACCCTTCAGTTGTATTAATAAACGCGTGTATGACTTTGTTGAAAAGTACGAGTTTTTAAGTTGTACAGTAATAATCTCGAGTCATCAAACTGAGTTAAGCAAGGTCTGTAACTCTAATTTAGTGTCTGACACGGTTTTATTTCCGTAGTGTTGTTGAAGTGTAGGCATTTCGGTAATAAGGGCGGAATCATGCAGACATGTGCGCGTTATGGATTACGACTGAAGCAAAATTATCTCCAGGATAAATTCAATCGCGAACTTGTTTGTGAAGTTGCATATATCAATACTGTCGATATTGGGTGGCAGATGGAAATATTTCATAGAAATAAATGTTTACTCGTTTTTTTCCCCGAGCAATCACTCAAAACCGTATCCATTTCTCTTCCGTGTGTTGGCTCAGTTCGTGACATTAGGTATGGAGAAATTCGTAGTGACAGAATCCAACAGTTTTAATGGTTTAATTGGTTAATTGGTTAAACGTGCTTCGAAATGAAGCAGTTCGGTTCTTTTAATTATTTTGCTGAAATAGTTGTAGAAGAAATTGAATGGTTGACTAGAATTAATGCATACTTCTGAGATTTTATTCAAAATAATGATAAAATTAGTGATTATTTTTAAAGTGAGCGAGTATGTTACGAGTATTTAGTGGACTTAAGTCATGTCGTCTAATTCAATTCACACATATATAACACGTAAGATCAAGATACCATCTCTTTGATGTAATACCGTCTATTTGATGTAATACCCTCTGTTTGATGTACTACATCTGGGCGTTGAGGTTTAATGTTTGGATGCCGTTAAACCCCGCTTCCAAAAAACTGAATGTGCATGCTCTTTGTTGCACAACATCTGCGCTTCGACTTAAACTACTGTGACCGGTCACTTCCATTAAGCGATCACCTCCATCACCACAGCTATTTTTTCGTAGAACCGATTGATTTATTTTGAAGACACAAATATTCCCTCGTTTAAGCGGCCATCAAGCTATTGCGACCACATGCTAGGCACATTTTGTGTATTACTCTTTATTACGCTGTCACTTTCATCGGTTTTTAAATGTAGTATAATGAATAGAGACGGTAATTATTATAGATTCAATATCTTACTGCAACGATCCATTCTCTACAAAGAGAGAATTGTCGTATTGCCAAGAAGATATATCTAGAACTTCTAGTCTTGCAAGTGGATTCATTTGTTTCAGGTTTCAAGAGACAATTTAAACAAATGACTTTATAAAATAAAAACTTGCCGCCCGTTACAGAACAATTTCTTTTTTTTTAACCACTGTATTCCTCTTTTCCTCTGTCAGATCTTGACTTTAGGTAATTAAGAGCATATGAAAGAAAATACTTTTACTTCTGTAGTAATCGAGAAGCATGCGTCTGTAACTCACTCATGGTTAGACTCTTTTCGGTCCTCCAATCTCGAGAAGTAAGGAATCGTTCGACGTGTTTCTGTTACATGGAAGGAGTAAGTAAGGTCACCTGGAAGGGAAGCAGTAACTTAACGAACGAGCCACCTCCTGCGCGCGAGCTTTCTTTCCTCTTTCTTGTCTATTCTCACCGCTTATTTACAACACACACATTCACATGTACTACACCATCACACCGCTGGGAGGTCAGTGCATGTCCTGACTGGGCGATGTCCCACGGGTGGGAGATACCTGGTAGGACAAAAAACGACTGGCCGATGTGTAGGCTGGCGCAGAATCTCACCATCCAGATGGACAGATCATCACCACCTGCCACCATAACGCGCAGTACACTTACCGGACTAATGACCTTAGAGAATGAAGGTCACCTGAAACGAATTAATCAATCAACACATCGATTTCTCGAGTTCAGATGTTTGTAGACCCAAATTGAAAGCCCTGTTTCCCCGCGCGGTGCTGTCTTCCGTGTGAAACCTTGTGTGTGTGTGCGTGCGCAGGCGCTGTGGCTGGGCGTGGAGGTGCTGAATAGCACGGACCAGCTGCCGCTGGCGCCCGACTGCCACGCGGCGCTGCTGCGCATGACGTACTGCGCGCGCTGCGGCGGGCTGCCGGCCGCCGTCAAGCCGTGCGTGGGCTACTGCCTGAATGTGCTGCGCGGCTGCCTGACGCAGCACGCGAGCGAGCTGGACCTGCCGTGGAACGGCTTCGTGGAGGCGACGGAGCGCCTGGCCGAGGCCGTGCGCGAGCGCGCGCCCGAGCGCCTCGTGCGCAGCCTGCACGCGCGCCTCACCGAGGCCATCATGTACGCCGCCGAGAACGCCGCCGCTATCGACAAGAAGGTAGGAACACCGCCCCCTTTCACTCCCTACGCTGCTCCGGCGTCCGTCGGAATCTTACAACTTTGCTGTTGGCACAAAAAATGATTGTTTTTTACTCATACATTTCGTGGTGGTAGTAGATATCTTGTGGTAATCCATAATACGGTAAAAGAAATAATATCCACAAAAGTTTTACGTTATAGCTTACAAAATACTTTTCTTGTGTTAATTTTGTCAAGAAAGGAAGATAACTCTGTGTAAAGTAAATGTGATGTTCTTACTACAACATAGTACACAGAAAATTAAGAAGAATGTAATACTTGCAAAATTTTAACAATACATCAAAAGTAGAAATTGTATATTTCCATGGTTGAGTGGAATGATATATTACAAATCAAACGGTACACTATACTAGATGGTCATGTGAAAATATACCGGAGATGTCATTTGGAAGAGACATGAAGAGCTGATTCTTTTCAGTGTATAACATTGCTAATGTATTTACATTTCGCCTTCGTCATTGTTTTATTTTCACAGTATTTTGAATCTGTTGCAATGTGGTACTAAATATTTTCCTGATTCCAATTACTCAGTTTAACATGGTTGCAGTTGGTTTAAAATGTTAATTTAGCGAATCATTTTCATTTTCAACCTATTACCATATGGCAATGCAAATACCGCTCAATAAAGCAGCTTGCATAACTAACGCCTTCAATAATGTTTCACGGTCGTTATTGAAAATTCATTCGTGAAACTGTGTTGAATAAGCGAAGATTGTATAGAGTTAATAAAGTACAATGTATTTTAAATAACACGATTTTGTCTAATAGAAAATATATTTTATAAATTTTCAGAAGTGTTATTTAATCATTGTCCACGAAAAACTCTTTATCAAGACCCTAACTTTTGTTTCGTCAATTATTTCTGATCGAACCCTTTGCTCCTGATTCTCATCTGTAATTCAGATATAAGGTACGTCCAATCGAAATTTTCTCATAATTATTAATTTTCTCGCAGGACTCTGTGTGAATATTCAGAGGAGCTGCAAGAATCCTCCAGTTTATTACTAACTCCCCTCGCATTCACGTGTTCCAGTCCGTTTTCCTGACTCCCCCTCCCCCCGTTACCTTAAGCCTCCGATACGTTTTCGTTCCTTCCTATCTCCCTCTCACCTTTATGCTCCCACTTGGAGTCGAAATTTGTGGAATAGGCGTTTCCTTGGGCTTATGGGCCGGCGTCGCCGCCGTGTCGATTTCTCTCTCGCCTGCACCACACCACACCGCACAGCGCTGTGCCAGCCGAAGCATGCGTTGTGGCGCCGTATCGCTCGGTCGGCCGTCGCCGCAGCCATTCATTGGCCCCCGGCAGCGCTCGCCCTCCGGCCGCTGCCCGCAGCCACATTCCCATCCCCGCCCCGACCCCTTCTCACCGCCCGGCCGCGTCAGCTCCTCCCCGCCCTTGTTATGCCCTTTCCTCCTCAACACACAGCTCCCAACCCTTCCTCTCCCTCACCCCTCCCACAATTCTCTCCGTTCATTGCTCTCCCCTTTCACTCCCTTCCCATCCTCTTCTCATCCCCCGTTCCTCCCTCTCCTCCCTGTCCCATCTTCAGTTGTCAGTTCCTTTCTTCACCAACCATTCCCACCGCGTCCCCTCTCGTCTCTCCCACCTCCACTGATCATGCCTTCATCTCTCACACCTTCTCTCTCCCCTTCTCTCTGCTCTTCTCTCTGCCCTTTCTGCTGGTCGCTCCCCTAACATCTCTTCATCGGTTCTCCTCCCTTCCCCTCCCCTCGCTTCGTCACCCCTCATTTACGATAGCGAGTACTGAGCCACTTCGTTTCTGAAATCACTCGTTTGCTTCCCGTCCATGTTCAGTCCTCTCTCATGCCCTTCCCTGCCCGTTTCTGCTCTATCTTACTGTGTGGTCTCTCCTTCCTCCCACCTGTCCTGCCCATATCGCCTCTCCTCGGCCTCTCGTTGATTCCAAAACGCGCTGCTGTTTCGGCCGCGTTCTGCCGCAGGCTCCAGCCGCACTCTGCCAGAGGCCCGCCTTCTCCAAGCCGCTGCTCCCTTCGTTATGTTTTGTTCAGTGCCAAACGCGCTTCGAAAGTCCACCTTCCAGCCAACAAATCCACTTGCGCGCTATTATTCTTTAGAGATATCTATCCTGTGATATCGCTCCGGTTTTTACTACATAAACCTGCATTCTTCCGACTCTTCACTTTATGTATTTTCCCTTTTCTTCTTTGCTCTCTTTTTTCGTTTGCTTTCTCGTTTGTTAGTTGTTGTTTTTTTCTATCTTCTCACCTCTTCTTTCCCCGTTTCTTCTCATATCCTTCATTAACTAGCTTCATTTTCTCCCCCAGAATTCTTAATTTTGCCCTTCAACTATTTCTTTCATCTTCATTATGTCGTTATTTCTATTACTGAGCCCCTCTGTCCCCAGAGAACCGCTACTTTAATTCTTGTCTATTTACCGCTGTCTTGTCTTTTTCATAACTATTTATTCTTTCTCTACCCGTCTCGCCTTTCACCTCTCCAAAGGCATTTTTTCACTCCTTTTCACGTATTTACCCCCGACGTCTTACTCCTCTTCGACTGGCTCACATCCACTCCACCTGCGCCACCGTTGCGCTGTTCCTTGTAGTCGCCGTCTCCGCCTCCTCCTGCGGGGCGTCTTCTGGTGCAGCTGCGCATTCATTTGTCGCTCCGCCGCCCATCCCCCCCC
>BOPP01000033.1:5252964-5265946 GCA_017312745.1 Gryllus bimaculatus | reverse complement strand
GGAGCGGACGGACGTAGGCGGGAGCGGAGCTCGAGAGAAGGGCAATAGCAGGAGGAGCAGGAAGGCACGGACGGGGCGGGGACGGAAATGGCCGGAGAGGAGGGCGGGAAAGCGGAGCCGGGTGTGAAGCGAGGCGGAGCGAACAAGGCGGAGAAAGCGGCAGAGGCGGCGAGCGAAAAGAGGCGGATGAAGAAGCGGAGCGGGGAACGGGAAGGCGAGCGGAAAGGCGGCCAGCGGATGCAGGGAGCGGAAAAGCTGGGAGCGGAGCGGGAGCGGGCGGGGATATAGGCGGAAACGCGGAGCGGAAAAAAGCGGGAGAGAGCGGGAGGACCGAGAGGAGGCGGAGACGGAGCGGAGCCGGAGCAGGGAGCGGAAGACTAGGCGAGCGAGGCGGGGTGACGGACACAACTGGAAGAGCGGATCGGTAGCGGGGACAAGGCAGGAGAATGAGCGAGGGCGGAGAGAGCGGCGGAAGGCGGAAGCCCGGGAAAGGCGGAGACGGAAGCGGGGACGGAGCTGGGCGAACCGAAGCAGCAGGAGCGGAAGGAAAGAAAGCACATCACAGGCGGGAGAGGAGAGGATGGGATGAGCCGCGAAAGGCGAGCGGTAAGAATAGAGAGACGAGGCCGGAGACGGAAAAGCGAGCGACAGAAAACAACCATGGCGGTGAGCGAAAAACAGACAAGGCAATACTAGGAGCGGAAGCGGGCCCAGGACCAGAGAAGCAGGCCGGTTGAGCCGGAGAGCGGCGAAGCGGAGGCGGGAGCCGGAAGGCGGGAGCCGGAGGCCGGGGAAGCGGATATGAAGGCACGGGGGAGCGGGGCGAGCGGACGGAGAGGAAGGGCAGGTGAGCCGGTGGAATAAGCCGGACGAGCGCAGAGGCGGGGGACGGTAAGGCGGGAAGCCGAAGGGGGAATGAATTGAAAATGCCCATGATATAGCTTATATAATCAATATCACTCAAAACTATGTTCAAACCATCGAGTGCCTTCAATGAGAATAGGTTCGCCGGAGATGAACAATGAGCCACATCTTCCAGAGTAGCTTACGGGACCTTAGTAAAATGGGGAAAACAAAGACGAATGCAAGACAACAAGGCGCAACAAAAAAGGCGGGATGGCAGCGATCACGCGGCGAAGAGGCAGGCTGGGAGCGGGATACAGGCCGGAGAGCAGGAGGCGGGAGCGGGAAGCCAGGCGCAAAGGCGGGAGGAGCGGAGGCCGGGAAGGCGGGAGCGGAAGAGAAGCCCGGGAGCGAAGCGGGAACGGGGCGGGAGCGAAGGCGGAGAAGGGAGGCGGGGCTCGATGCTGTGAAGCGAGGCGGACGGAGAGGCGGGGGGTAGCGGAAAGAGGCGGATGAGGAGCGGCAGACGGAGGCGGTGAGCGAAAGCCGGGGCGAGGCGGTGGCGGGAACGAAGAGCAGGCGGGAGGCGGCAAAGCAGGGGAGCGTAGGCGAGGGGGGGAGCGGATAGCGGGCGGAGCGGGACTGGGAGGAGCGGAAGAGGCGGGAGCGGGTAAGCGGGGGAAGCATCGGCCATGACGGATGAGCGGACAGGCTGGGAGATAGGGAAAGCGGAGCGGACAGCGGAGGAGCGGGGAGGGGAGGCGACGGCAGCGAGCGAGGCTGGGAAGGGGAGGCATGGGAGCCGATCGGGACGGAGGGAGAGAGCGGTGAGCGGCAGGCGGAGCGGACAGGCGGGGAGCGGAGGAGCGGGATGAGCGGACATAAAAGGCGGGAGCGGAGTTCGGGATAGTAAGCGAAGAAGAAAGGCGGGAACGGAAGGCGGGGAGAGGATAAGAAGCTGGGAGCGGAGGCGGCGAGCGGAGGCCGGGAGAGGAACGGAAGCGGTAGCGGGAGCGGATGAAGGCGGGGAGCGGAAGGCGGGAGCGGAGAGGAAGGCCAGCGGGAGCAGGTGGGGGCGTCGACGGTAAGGGCCGAGAGCACGGAGAGGGAGACGGATAGCCGGGAGCGGAGGCGGCGAGCGAACGGCGGCGGGGGCGAGAGCCGGGGACAGGGGCGGGTGAGGCAGCGGGAGGCAGGCGGGGGGACCGGGGAAGTGCGCGGGAGGAGAAGCGGAGCAGGCGGAGCGGGAGGAGGAGCGGCAGGAGCGCGGGGGACGGAGCGGAAGCGCGGAGGGAGAGCCGGAGAGCGGCGGAGAGACGGGAGGGCGGAGCGGGAGGCGCGGGCAGCCGGAGGCAGCGGTAGCGGAGGCGAGCCGGAGGCGGGGGCCCGAGGCGGAGCCGAGGCGTGAGCGGGAGGAGAGAGCGGAGAGGAGGCGGGAGCGGAGCGGGAGCGGGAGGCGGGAGCGGAGCGGGGAGCGGAGGCGGGAGCGGCGGGAGGGAGGCGGGAGGGCGGAGCGGAAGCGAGGCGGGAAGCGGAGGCGGAGCGGAGGCGGGAGCGGAGCGGGAGCGGAGCGGGGCCGGAGGGGGAGCGGAGGCGGGAGGGAGGCGGAAGCGGAGCGGAGCGAGGCGGGAGCGGAGGCGGGAGCGGAGCGGAGCGGAGCGGTGGGAGGCGGGAGAGGGGGAGAGGAGGCGGGAGCGGAGGCGGGAGCGAGCGGAGGCGAGGCGGAGAGCGAGGCAGCGGGAGGCGAGGCGGGGGAGGCGGAGAGCAGCGGAGCGGAGGCGGAGCGGAGTAGCGGGCGAGGAGCAGGAGGCGGGAGCGTGAGGCGGGCGAGCGGGGCGAGAGCGCGGAAAGGCGGGAGAGGAGGCGGCGGAGGCGAGACGAGCTAGGGAGCGGACGGGCGGGAGCGAGGCGGACGGAGGAGAGAGCGGGAGCGGAGGCCGGAGCGAGGCAGGAGCGGAAGCGGGGCGGAGGCCGGGGAGCGGAGCGGGAAGCGGAGGCGGAGCGGAGGGGGGGAGCGAAGCGGGAGAGCGGAGGCGGGAGCGGAGGCGGGAGCGGAGGCGGGAGCGGAGGCGGGAGCGGAGGCGGGAGCGGAGGTGGGAGCGGAGACCTTATCTGCCGGGTGACCTACAGCGTCCAGGCTGTGTTGTCAGGGGTCGGCTCCATACAGTTCAAAAAGGTTGTTCTCTCTTTTCGATTCGAATTCCAAGGGATGCTGGAAAGAGTTCGAATTATCTAAAACCGGAAATAGTCAACAAATCCGTTGTTGAAAATAATTTCAATTTTATCGTCACCTTTTTTTCAATTGTCGTATTCAATTTGCTTAGACACTGCTATAACGAAGAAGCTCAATTTCTAAAACTTCCTGGCCTTGTGCTGCTGCCTCATTTCATTTTGTCACGCAACGCCACTGATCATCAACCTCATTGTAATCATCTTCATCAGTTCTGCTGCAAAGCTGCTCCAGAGAGA
The DNA here is from genome assembly GCA_017312745.1 of Gryllus bimaculatus. Classification (NCBI taxonomy): domain Eukaryota; kingdom Metazoa; phylum Arthropoda; class Insecta; order Orthoptera; family Gryllidae; genus Gryllus; species Gryllus bimaculatus. Next base: position 5,262,634 of record BOPP01000033.1, on the reverse strand, counting down.
TCTTGCGATAGTCTTTGATTAATGTTGTTGATTTACTGAGCAAGATGTGTGATGGAGGCCAGAACTACTGCCGCAATGCAGTCTGATAATGAGTTGCACGTATTACTTCGCGCAGAAAAACGTATAAAGTGTTTGGTAAGGGGAGCCATACTTTTGGAGATTCTTTTACACGCTGTCAATATGTGACTCGAGCAGACTGTTTACTTGCCTTATAAACAAAAACGTGTAGGTTATTGTTCAAAAATATCCTTTGGTTTAGATTAGATTTCAAACCTGCAATATCTGTATGTGAGCTGTTGCTTCCAATATGGAGGCCGTTGCATCTACAAATGAAGCCAGTTTACATAAATATATTTGATATAAATATGTAGTTAGCAATAATTGAATTGTTAATTTATTCTCTAATATTAGTGTGATATTCACTCGCATCAAAGATGAAAATATATCGCGACCATCTCTAGAAAAATAAGAAATGAAAAGTGATATAGTCTTATTTCTTTTTAATTGCTTGTAATACATTTCAAGGACACATTCAGTAGGTACATCGTTGTTCTTTATACCTCTTGCTCTGCACTTCAATATTCTGCTCGAAAGATAAACTTATCCACCTTTCATGTATCGACATTGTTATTATAGTGTAAGAGAACCAGAATGGCTACAGTTTGTACATCATTAAAATGTCACGCAAATAGCAACTTCATTTGCTTTCGTGACTTCCTCCGTAAAGTAATAATGGATGTTTTTCGTAGATCTCGATTGGAATTTGATTCCAAATCTGACTTCTAAAATAGCTTCTCTAAATTTGATTTACGTATTAATTTTAAACATTATATCAAATACGAATTTAAAGGGGAACTAACTTTTCATCGAATGATCGAAATCAAATGTTTGAAACATGTTCGTGTGTCTTCGTAATTTTTATTATTTTCATTGTTAAAATCGTTGAATGGATATTTGTGCTACTTCAACGCATACAAACGTGTTGAAATTGAATTATTTCTAACTGATCTAACTAACTGCATTGCAAATCCGAATGATTCATTTTTTATTTGATACTTGTAGTGGAAATATGTTAGCTAAAGGTGTCTAATGACTTTATAACTAATGTATGAAACAAAACCGCCATTTCCTTAGATGACATCCGACATGCACGTTCGTTTGAGAAACTTGGTTATCTTAGATACATCATTCAAGACCAACTTTTTGAATGTAACATAAAAGAAGTTACTTTTAGAGAACGAAAAATGAAATATGGTCGAAAATCAAAATGATAATATTCTCATTATTTTGTGTGAATTAGGTCAGTGAGTTTTATCCCGCAAACAGATATCCTCATTCATATTCCAAACGCTGAGAACTTCGTTTTTTATTAGAGTTTTAATTAATTGTTCTTTACCGAATAAAGCTCTACTAGTGTCTTGTTTTGTATTTCAGTCTCGTGCTCTCGTACATTTGCAAAAAAAGTTTGAAAAGATGTCTTCCTAAATGAAAGTTTTAATCTTCTTTATATTTTTCGAAGATTAACTGCAATTGATGAATACACATTTAGAGTGCAGTGTAAAATACCTATTATCTTCTCAGTTGTTTTTGTGAATTGTTTGTAGTGAGAAGCTGTGACAACATCTCGAGGGGGAATACGGTCTAATGTTTCGTTTCCTCTTAATTCTCAGAATTACATTTCAATGTTACGTACTCTGCAAACACTATATTTAGCATTTTATAAGGGCAGACATTTCCTGGTCTTTTGTCAGTAATTTGTATTACTTAAAACACGCAACTCAAAATGTGTTATGCAGTACCACTACGACCATCAGAAGAATCCCTTCACATCACTCTTTGTGTCCCGTCACTCTATGCTTTATGAATTCCTTATCTAAATGATATATTTTTGGATTATTTTCTTTATCATTTCATTTTCGTTATTAATCGCTAAGCCAAGTAAGTATACCAAGATGCGATTTTCATATCGTCACTTTCTTTTCATGCAAAATGAATGTAGACTTCCGGCTTGGGAAGGTTTCTTGAAAAGAAGAAGTGAAACGTTTTACTTGGACAAAAGCCTTTTACAAATCGACATTGTGATTTTGATGAGCTTTCATGCGTCTGGTTGTAGCTAAAAAAAGTAGTACGATGAAGATGAATGTCATGTCAAGAAAATCGGACGAATTTTCCGTTTTCCGGGGCAGCCGATTTGCGTCCCGGCCGTGGCCTGGCGTCGGCGCCTGGACCTGTTGGGCGGCGGGCGGTGCGCGTCTGGGGCGAAGGGGAGAGACCAACAATGCGACGGGCCGCGCGGCGGAAGGCGTCTGCCGAACAGCGTATTGATCCGGACAGCGGGATATTCAGCAACAGTTTAAGAGACTCGTCGAGGCCGCGGCGGGGAACGAGCCTGGCAGCGGCCCAAAACGAGCGCCCCCGCCCCCTTCCCCACCCACGCCCGCGCCCCAGCCCCGCTCTGCGCCCGCCACACCCCTCCCCGCGACTACCTCGCCGCGCCACGGACCCCACCGCTCCCCGCCGGTTACTGCTGTCGCTTGTCCCTATGGCCTCTGCCGCCCCGTCGTCCCTACCGCTCTCTCTGTAGCCCCTCCCCCTCGTATTTCCTTGTTCATCGCTGCCGCTTCCTGACACACATACTGCACACACCGCCGCTGCCACTCTCCCCACTATTCTAGTTCCGCATCATTTCTGCTGTCTCGTTGTTCTACCCGTCTTCCCTACCGATCCTGCCGCTCACTTCTAGTCTTGCTCTCTTCCCATTTGTAATTGCCGTGTATGAATTCTCCTTCTCACTCATCTTCAAATCAATATTTTTGTTCTCTTGCTGCGTACTACGATCCTTCTGAAATACTCTTTCTTATTTTTATATCAGTTACAGAAATGGTTGCCGTTTCTTGTTGTGGAGAGAATTTCACATATTACTCGCATTTCTCCCCGCCTATACACCTCCCGTTTCATATTTAGGATGTAGTTCCAGCTACTATGCAATTAACTTCTCTTGATTTTCATTCAGTTGTGGCTCATATTTCGTCCTTTCAGTATATGTATCAATCGATCGAAATACAATATCACCCACTTTCTTTTTCTAATATCCAAAGTTCCGAAGCTTCACAGACAACAGGAAACGAATGACGATTGTATGTTATTGAATGAACTCTAATTATATCGTATTGAAATTGAAAGCTGTTTGGGAGAGTAATCGTTATCTGTAGTTAGAAATAGATGGAATTCTGGCGTAGATAATTTGAAAACATCCGCAGAACTGAGGCCCATAATGTTAATTAATATTATTTGAAAGAACATCCAAACGAGCGAGACGTGCGCCACAAATGAGTCCAGTTTACGCTGCCATTTAGTTTTCATACCTCGTGAACTCTGTAATGTGAGCTCGAAGTAAAGTCCATTCACATTTCCACAAATTAAATGGGGTTCGATTTCCAATAAAGACAAAAATTGCATTACACCAAATGCATTACAGGAAATGATCTTTTAAATCGATTAATTGAGATAAATGTGAAAAATGTGTCTGCATTAACACTTCATTCTAATATCACTAGTAAAATATCTGTCGAATATTTTCAAAACATCATCTGTCTTTTTAATGGAATAATAATACCAACAATAGTATTATCAATAATAATAATAATAATAATAATAATAATAATAATAATAAAATACTTTCATTGTCACGAGTTTCTTTATGAAAATATTCACCATGGTAAGTGTGTTTGTAATTTACTTTCTTAAAATTTTTTTAAGTTCTTTTTGGATTAAAATTGTACGTAACCAAAGACCTAATTTTCTTTACCATCGCTATTTGTTGAGATTGACTTTCCATTTAATAGAAAACACTTTTCATTTTATTATATATATTTTTTGTTTACTCTTCGACCTTGGCAAGATTTTAGTTGAAGTTGATTAGCTAGTTGAAATCAGGTTATTATGAGCGAATTTGCAAGCAACCCATTGCTGGAGAAAAATTCAGTCAGTGAGAGATGTGTCAACCAAGGCATAAAATTGGATTATCTGCGTGTACAGTGGGCGAAAAATATCGCATTCATACCTTTAGTTATACGAGGCTTTATGTTCCTCACAATGCAAGAGAACTTGTTAGTTTTACACGCACGCATTTATTAACAAAAGAGGTACGAAAGTCGGTGGCTACACAAAAGGACAGGGAGCTCGTCTAGTGCAGATCTCTTTTTGTCTCTCATCATTGAAATAAAACACACGGTGTCTATGTAGTGTGAATAGGTACGTCAGTAAAGGAGATATAGACGAAGTTTATATATTACTTCCTCTCGCAAATTTAGTATATATTACTTCACTTAAATTGCAAAATGCTATTTATCCAAACCACGTTTGTAAAGAGTTTTCCTTCGTTAGTAGATAATATTTTCATTAGCTTTTCAGGTAAAAACACATTAACCTGGCTGCGCTATTGTATCCAAATGATTACGTTTTACTCTAACAAGCTAGACCTCATTTTCTCAAATTCCCATGATGGTGATATAAAACGCACACTCAAAGTTATACACTTGCACAGCTGAGATTATCATTTCGGGGTATAAAAGGCACTCACCATCATGTTCTTTAAATGATAAGAAATTCGAAAATTTGTTAATTTAAAAATTCGAAATTTACCAACATTAGAGAATTTTAAAAAATTGGAAAGATACTTAAAACACTGTAGGTGACCATGCCTTTAAGTCCAAGACGGAAAATAAATTATTTGTCAGCAATATTATCAGAAACATTTAGGTGGTGTTGTTTAACTTGATATGTCTCAACATTCAGCTCATATTATCATATAATTACCAATTATCTTACACCGTTTTTAAAAGCTGGAAAATACCATAAAATTAAGTCATGTAAGCCTTCGAATTAGTATATTTTACTGAATTTTATTTTAGATTATTTTAGTACTTTCGCGTATGCGTTTTTCATTTTCGTGAACACGCGATATAAAATAACATATCTTAGCGTTTTCCTTTTGGTGGGTACATTAAAAAAACGTTAGTTTCTAATTTTAAAATTCCCTTTGGTATTCAAATTCAGAATTTCTAAACGTAAGTCAGCCTAAATCAAACTTGAAAATATCTAAACCAACCTCCCATTTAAGTTAAACGAAAATTATGTTGTCGAGTGAGTACTATGTATTTCAAAATTTCTTTGTAACTTCAATTCCCCACACTCCATATCCAGCCCGCCACCATCCCCAGCGTCTGCACCCACCACCAACCCCACCAGTGCTACCGCCGTCATCACCATGAATCGCAAGCTGATCTTTGAACAACGAGAATGAGCTCTGCAAGTTGGGAATGGATCCCCATCGCCCCGTATTTTGTTCGTTAAAATGAATATTAACTGACGCAAAATCGCTGTTTTAGAGCCTTATTTCAAATATTCTGGGGCAGCGTCTGAGACCCACGACATCCTCGCCATCCTCCCTCATCGGTCAAAGGAGGGCGAATGTCAGAGAAGGGCGGGGGTTCATTCTACATACGCAACATTTCTTTTTCTCTCCACTAGACCATAGAAGGTTGCAAAGCCGGATATTATAGCTAGTACAACACATAAATGTCATGTGTACAGATACAGGTTCGCATGGGCGCAGCGTTGACCGGCTGTTCCCCATCTAGCAAGATCAACAAAGTCGCCCGGAGTGCATAGCCTTGCCTCTGGTTAACGAAGCAATATTTTCGCTATGCACGACCCGAAGCGAGGTGTCTGCCGGCGCCTCGTCAGTAGGGTTGCGACCATCGTCAACGAAACATTGATGCTCAAAATAAAAACATCGACGTTCAAAATAAAAACATCCATGTTCATAAAACATCACCTCCAAACCAGCGACGTTCTAAAAACTGCATATGTTCACACGGGGGTAATTTAGGTTAAATATTTACTAACTTTTCTTTGAGATTTAATTGAAAAAATACTGTGAAAAAATGATCAGGAAATTCAACAAAAGTATTATCATCTGATTAGATAATTCGAAAATTAAACTAATTATAAACTTCATTTATAAAAAATGAAAACTCGATTTCGATTATTCTCCCTCGTTGGTCTGAAGAACGTCAATTTATGAATATCAGAAAATTATAGTTTTTTTTATTGTGATGGTACTTTTTCATAAACAAATGTCAACAACATAAACCATCGAGCACAAAACGTCGATGTTAAAAGATATCGGCTTCAAAAAATTCTGGATTAAAGACCATCGATATTTTTTTAAAAATATTGATGCTTTCAAAACATGGACATCGATGTCGCAGCCCTAGTCTGCAGCAGGGGCGCCCACAGAAATCAGGGGCCTGGGACAGTTTATCCTCGGGGCTCCTTATTTCAAACAAAAGAATCTGTCCTCCCCCAATTCATAAACAGAATTCATTCATGCTCACATCAGAAATAACTTACAGTATTAAATTTGGTTTCGAGATGATTATATTTTTTGTTTACTTTGAATGACCAAAAATTCGGGCCTCAAGTGGGCTTGCGGCAAGTTGCCCCAGCTGCCCCTGTCTGCTTGTGGACGCCCCTGTCCGGCAGCGCCACGCGGGGCAGCGGTGCATCTGGTTGAAGCGGCGGTGGCGTTGGCGATGGCGTGGGCGGCGATGGCGGCGGCGAGGGCAGCGCCGGTGCTCGGTCGCTATCTGCGCGGCGGTGAAGCGTCGCCCGCCCGCGCCCTCGCCCGCGCCCACGCCTTCGCCCTCGCCCGCTCCGCCCGCGCGCCGATAAGATAGCAACGCCCCGCTCGGCCGCCGCGCTGCACCTCGAGCGTCGCGGCACGGCGCGGCGCTGCTCTGCACTCTGGTCAGGCGGGTGGCCGGTCACTTAGGCAATCATTCGTGCCGAACGTGGTTAGTGCGAAAGATACCAAACTATTTTTTTTTATGAAATACTTTTCTGATACATAGTAAAATGTCACCTTACAAAACTGCTTAGGTTAGATTCGGTGCAGATGTACAAAATAATACGTACAAGAAATAAGGGGGACGATGTCCCCTCTGGGCTCAATGGAAAATCAGGGCGGAACGATTAGGAGTTTTAGATAGTGATTTGTGAAAAGTATTGGATTAAAGGTGCTTATTATGTGGAGATAGAAGAGGAGTTAAAAGAACGGAATGTATCATTGGTGAATCTGAACAAAATGCGGTTTTAAGTGAGAGTTACTGGTTTTTTGTTTTTTTCACTGAGCATGTCGGTTGGAAACGGAGGTTATGAAGTGCATTGAGTCTTTCGGAGAGGTGGGAGATGTATTGAATGAATTCCAGGTCTTTGTGAATTTGTGCATTTGTAATGTTCCTTGGGACGTCTAAAGCTGTGCGGAGGACTTTCTATTATTGGGTTTGGGTGTGTTTTATTGTTAAGGGGGTTGCACATGCCCCTATCGGGATGGCGAAGTACAAATGGTTCCATTCATTTCGTACATTTTGGCTAACTGGGGTGTGGTGCGGTTCTTTTTTCATTCTGCATGCTGGAGAATGTTCGTACGAAATTAATGTATATATTTAGTTGAAAACCAAAAGTACGCTTCAAAAATGTCTTTTTAAGAAACATTTTTACATGCACAATTATTTAATTAAATTTTAGCCTATTGCAAGTTTAATTAAGAGCGTGATGAATGTAAGCAATGCGGTGTCTTTGAAATTTGGTTTATTATGACTTGTCCGTTTACCTCTGTTCGATAATTTAATTCGCACGCTTATATCTTTTCATCTTCTTTTCGACGTTATTGTATCAATTCCGCGACTTTTATCAATTTTGTCACGGTTACCGTGCAGAGATTCCTCTGAAAGAAAATTTGGAGAACGGCAGTGACTAGTGCTGTTTGGTTTGAAATCCTGTTCATTCATTTGATGATTATTATCTTCTTTCTAATTAATACGTTTTACAGCGGATCCTCTATATTTACTAACAATTCGAATTATTTCCTTGAGACAACCTTGAGATATGAAGTGTCTGTAGAAAAAAACAAAAGAATCAATAACATATTGGATATCAAAAAATTAAACGCATAGTAATATTTCGGGTTTTGCTACGTAATAGTGCATCCCATTATTACTATTCTTTGTTGTCCAGTTCATCACTGTGAACTCATCACTACTATATTAGATATAATGTTTTCAACTTAGTGTGCATACTTTCTTTAAAACAATTTTTTGTTAATTTCATTATTTTGATAAATTTTAATTTCTAGAATTTCAAAATTATTTCAGTTATGGAACTAGCTTATCAATTTGTGGTATTTTAATACTCATCCTTAAAAAATTTAATTCAGTTAATTATATTCCTGATCCTATTATTTAAAAAACTAGTTAAATGTGACCCGTGTTTGACCTGTTACGTTTTACATTTTACTATTTGCGTGATTTTAACTTTTGAAAATTAGATTTCTGTTTTCTCATGTTATGTTTTTATACACTCAAACCTATATACTTTCACCTTCTAAAGGGGGCTTGAACCGATAATTATTTCCGACTACTTTTTTCAGCTTCTAAAACGTGCTCTTCACATGATATTACATACGTGTACATCCCCTTTAGAGATACGAGCACGTAGACGCCGTGATGAGCAGAACTGGGCACACGACTCGCAACAGCAGCGAACGCCCCCCTCCCGTGCGGAGGACCACTCATCCAGGAGTTGAGAGTTGAGGGCCCATTAAGCCAAGCAATCGAGCACAATTAAGTATAGCGGTCAATTAAGGTCGCCAGGAAGGAAGCACCGAACCGACAACGATAAATGTTTCGTATCATCCTGTGCACTCAATTCCAGCGAGAGGGACTGTGTTACATTGTCCTTCGTGCTACGTAATACCTTCAAATAAATGAGATAGAAAATCTAAAGTGCTCGACATTCTGCCGTAAAAGTGATATTTCAAACCGCATTGCAAATGTTTGTAGTTTCTTTTTAGAGCCTGAAAATTCCATGTTACGGTGATGACTAGCCCTTTCAACTGATGCATCCAGAGAGTACGGTGTATTTCTGAAATATTTCTTAAGGCAGTTATATATAGTAAATAAGTAAACAATCAAATTTAATATAAATACATACTACGTATGTTGTAATCAAATTATTTTACCCATCAAAACTGCTTGATCGTGCAACATTTAGGTGTTCAACGTGATGATTCCATTCGAAAGGCCGAAGTCGTTTGAAGGTGTCTCCAAAGACTGATGAACGTCTTGCGTGCCATTGTTCTGTTGTTGAGATGATATAAACATGCTAACGTTACTTGGCATACGGATGTCGCATTAGATTCGCCTTCTGAACGGACGAAGAGCGGGGACGGGCGTAGATCTGCAGCGACCGGTGTCGTTCGGCACGCACAGCTGCTGCAGCCGACGAAATCGTCACCATCATCGACACAATATCACCGTCACCACCACCGCTTCTGACACACGTCACCGCCATACCTAAATGTCATACCTAGCCGACACTCCGTCACATCGAAATACTCACATCGACACACCATCTCATCGACATTGTCACACCGACACTGACACCAAGTCGACATCACCACGCCAACACCACTACACCGACACCACCATTCCGACACCACCGTACTGATACCACCTCACCGACACCACCTCGCCTAAACCACCTCACCGACACCACCTCACCGACACCACCTCACCGACACCACCTCACCGACACCACCTCACCG
>BOPP01000033.1:5219480-5252277 GCA_017312745.1 Gryllus bimaculatus | reverse complement strand
ACTACCACCTCACATCCGACACACCACAACCGACACCAACCAACCACACCGACACCACCACCACACCCGACACCACCACACACGACAAGACCACCACCACACCGACAACACCACCACACCGACACACCGACCAACACCACAGACACCACCACCACACCGACACACCACAGACACACACACACCGAACACCACCACAACACCGACACCACCACACCGACACACCCCACCACCAACACCACAAACCGACACCACCACCACAACGACACCACACACCGACACCAACACCACACCGACACCACCCACACCAGAACCACCCACCACCACCACTACCACCACACCGACACCACCACCACCACCACACCGACACCACCACCACACCGACTCCGCGACACGGCCACGTCGACACTGCCACACACAGCACATCACCACTGTACCGTCACTGCGGCACCGCCACCGCTACGCCGCCATTGCCACACCGCGCCGCAGCACCGCCGCCGCCGGCCTCGGGGCCGTGTGTAGCCGCGCGTCACGCCGCGTCGCGTCGGGTGGTGGTGGGTCAACGGCCGCGCCACGCCACCTCGACCCGCTGCGTTGCATCGGCCGCAGGTTCCGCGCGCCTCGCCCAGGCGCCCCCACAGACAGCTGGTGGCAAACCAATGTTGGGGGTTGCTGCGTTGCCGTGGAGATAAATGGAAAAGTTTGTGTGAATTACATTCGAGATTTCGCGCGTTTGGCTAAATGGGGAATGCGTGAATTGCGCGTGTTTTATTAAGTAGAATTCGTTTAGTGGAATTCACGCGAGGCGATGTTGAGATAAGCTCTATCTGCATTGTGGTGTAAAAGTGAGTTGGAATTTTGTGTTGGCTGCACTCAAAGAGGTTCTCATATTATTAATTGCTAAAGCAGGTGGCCGAAAGTGGACACCGACTTGGAAATGCACGAGGCCAATGAGTCAAATTGGCGATTTATTTGTCGATAAGCTAACTTAATGCTACTTTAAAATGGACAAGTTTTCGAATCACAACCCGTTACACATTTGCAGGTCTAACCTAGTTGTTAAGTTTTGATGTTCAGTTAGGGTAGTGTTTCGTAAATATTCTTGGAAGTTTTTTAAATATAGTTGTAAAGGAATTAGATTTCTACCGCTCTGCGTTTTTATTGCTTACTAATGAACAGTGGGACATTGGTGACATTTATTTTTGATTATTTATAACTTCTTAATATGCCATAGTGCTGCTTTTGCCAATAAGGGGCATGCGTAAGAAACCGATGCTATTGTTATTGATTTGTACACTGTTTTCCCACATCCCATCTATGCTAAGAAGTGATGAAGCGGGAGAGGTGGCTCAGGGCATCAACTGATTTCACTGCCGTGCCTCTGACTGGGAGGTCGTGGCGGGTTTTCCCGTCTGCTTTGCCGCATATTCTAGCATCGCCATTTATATCAAATCAACGTCATTTTCTTCCATTCATCTTGACATTCGTCCGTTTTATGTATATCCCAGAAGCTTATTGGATTCTGGTGATGATAAAATCCTAGAGCTTTGTCACCTTGCTGCTGTTGCTGTGGTTGGGGTTTTGACGATCGGGGGAATGACTGTGGGAAGAGTAGTGGTTGAAAATGGCGGTAGACAGAGATAGAGCAAGAGCTGTTACTGTTGCGGGAGTTATCGTGGAAGGAGGCGCAAAGACGCCTACGGCGCCAGAGGAGATGGCAGCTGCACGGGAGTTGTAGAATGTGTGCTCTCAACCTCGTCCTCGACCCACACGACGGCCGTTATGGCGGCTGCTCCGCTCCTACATTGTGTTCAATCTTCGAAGAGACGTTTTTGATAACGAAACTGATCTCTTAATTCTGAGGCCTTATTAATCGAGATGATCGTCAGACATCGTGTAACTCAACAGTTTCGTTATCTTAACTGACTGGACAAGGAATTTTAAGCTACTTTATTTTTCTCGTAGCCATTTCTTTGTAGTTTTTTTAGTTTCGTTTAATATTTGATTGTAAAAAATGCTCTTTGGCAATTGATTCATACTGCAAATAGCGTACATCCCTATCCTTTTTTCTCCTATTTTCCTCCACGTTTTCCTGTAATTTCTAATACCCAGAATCTCCAGTGTCTCCATATGGTTGAGAATGCTAAATTATAATTGATTTTATGTACGTTATTCTAAACATCTACAAGTAATGTTATAATTAGTAATAATTATTAATATAATTTTTTTCATTTTCTATTTTAATTGAAAATTAAGACAGAACAGCTTATATTCTAGATCATACGCACGCCATATGATTCTTCACTGTCGATTTGTCTCATTAATTGCGTATTGCGTTGGCATGTATGTAAATACTCTCTCTCTATTTGTCAGTTAGTGTGTGGTATGATATTACATGCCTTAAAACTACATTTTGCCGCAATTTACAACCTGTACCACCGTAACTTGTGTTCTCCTCCGCATCTGACGCCATCAGCTTTATACTCGCCCCCTCCCTTCCTCCGCCCTGCGGTATCTCGTGCACCGCCGCGATCTCCGCCGCCCTCGCCGCCACTTCCGGTGTGGCAACGCGCGCCGCTAATAGACACGCGCGCGCGCGTGCGTGCCTCTGCTCGAAATACGCGCCGCAACATTCGAGAAATTCTGGGTAAATATAGGTCGCGCCTCCGCGCCCGCGCTGCGTCCTACGAGCCGTGGTGGGTGCTTTGGAATGCCCCGGGCACATGACGCGCCGGTACGTCACGCGATACATCACGCGGCGCAACGCCCCACTGCGGGACGCCACCCGAAGCCACGCGAAGCCACGCGGCGCAACGTCCCAATACGTGCCGCCACGCGAAGCCACGCGTCACATTATGCGACTCAACGCCCTACCATGGGACACCACGCGAAGCCACGTGACGCAACGCCCCATTACGGGAAGCCACGAGACGCAACGCCCCCACGCGAAGGCATGCGATGACACCTGACGTCACGGAACAGCCGACGACATTTCGGGTCACCATGCGCCATTACAGGACACCACGCAGCACTTCGCAACGATGTACGACATTTAGGGTCGCCATGCGACATTAAGGGACGCCACGCGACATTAAGAGACGAGACGCAACGTTAAGGTACTCCCCGCGACATTAAGGGATGCCTAGTGACATCAAGGGACGCCACGCGACATTAACGGAAGCCATGTGACATTGACGGACGCCACGCGACATTAACGGAAACCATGTGACATTGACAGACGCCACGCGACATTAAGGGACGCCACGCGACATTAACGGAAACCATGTGACATTGACGGACGCCACGCGACATTAAGGGACGCCACGCGACATTAAGGGACGCCACGCGACATTAAGGGACGCCATGCGACATTAAGGGACGCCACGAGACATTAAGAGAAGTCACACGATTTAAAAGACGCCACGCGGCTTTAAGAGATGCGACGCAACGTTAAGGAACTCCGCGCGACATGAAGGGACGCCATTCGACATTAAGGGTGACACGAAATGATTCCTCTCGACACTACGGGATGCCACGTACCATCACGCAACCCGTCGCGGCACTACCCGAAGCTATGCGGCATTTCGTGCTTCCTCACAACACCACGTTCCTTAACGCGACGCCACGCAGAGACTCACGACGCCTCACGATTCTGTGGAGCAATTTACTACGCGCTATACATATTCCTCCAACATACTCCTGACACTAAGGGATACAAACTTACCCGCCACCGCCACTACCATCATCACCATCACTACTATCACATCAGCGTCACCCCGCCCTCTTCGCGTCGCCGCGTGATCGCCCCAGGGAATGAGGAAGTTGTTAGCTCCTCTTTATTTCCCACGACGCGACGTCTGGCAGGCTCCGATTGCTTCGCCAGCGTCCAACAACAAACATATCCTCTCAGAGGTTTCTGCGCTGAAACGCGGTATTTGAGACCGCTCTCTGAAGTGGCCGTCTGTCACCAAGTGTTTGATTCGTTTAGAACTGTGGTTTTCAGAACGTTAACAGGGAAGAAAGTTCTCTCTGCGCATGGTGTCTTGAGGTCGACGTGTGGAGAAGTGCAGTACAGTGCAATTCTGATTGATTTTGTAAGGTGCTTTGCGGAAGGAAATATTAATAATTTTTGTATTAGTATTAATATAATATTAATATTAAATAAATTCCTTTAACAAATTATTTTATTGTAATTGTATTCAATTAACATTAAATAACGCATGCAGCCCACCAACTAATACTAAGTAATCTTCGTTTTAAGTAGCTAATTAATTTGATAACTTAAAATATTTGCTGGAGTTAACAATTACAGCTATAAAGTAAGTAGGTCTACGATTTATGGTTTTCCAAAACATCTATAGCAGTCAGAGGTTTCAACGAAAACCGACTTCGTTGTTTAAGTCGGCATATGAAACAATAAATATCGAATTAAAAAATAAAAATAATCTTGATTATAACCATTACTCCTGAGCGTTTGCGACCATCTTTGACATGAATGTTTTCATGAATAAGTGATTATAATTATATAATTAAAATTATAATTTTATTGTTATGATTTTTATTAATTAGATAATGATGACGGATTAGTGGTGAGATGAAGGATTGGGGAAACTCAAAGACAACCTGTTGAAAACTAGTCTACTACTACCAGAATCGCGGGGGGTCTGGTCTCTAGTACATCACAAGCCGCCGTAATAAGCAAAACGAAAAGAAATGTTGCGGAATGCAAATGAGGCTTTGCGGGGTGCGAGGACCAATCGCACCCCTCCCGCCGCAGTTCCCCCAAGCAGCTGCCCGGACGGTGGGGCGGCGCCCGCGGGCGCGAGAGGGCAGCGGCGGGGCCCCGCACAGGTGCGCGGTCTATTTGTGGTGCGAAGGTCGTTCCCCCCTGCCCTCTCCCCGCCCCGTCCGTCCACGCCCCGCTCCGGCCCGCGGCGCCACCAGACCGCCTGGCAGCGCCCGCCCCCTTCCCCCTTCCACTCCCCCGGTCGGAATGGGCCTTCCCCTCGCGCCGCGGGCGATGACGTCAGCGAACGCGCGGATCAGTTTCATTGATTGATTGATTGATTGGTTTCCGTGCAGTCAAAGCCATTAGCACGGTAATATAGTGAATGGTTTATATCGGGAGTTGTGTTCCTTCCCGATGGATGGTGAGATTCGGCGCCTACCTACACGTTTGGTTTGCGGGGTATGCCTCCGGTTTGTGGGGTATGCCTCCTCCAGATATCTCCCCCAGCGGTACATCGCTTCATCCAGGATTGGTCGCGATTGGCTGCAACTAATCTCGCGATTGGTCTCCCAACATGTGTATGTACGTGTTGGTGAAAGTAAGGGGAAGAGGATCGGACAAGGGACAGGTAGGGAAGATTGCGTGCGGTCCGTAGCCCGTTTATTAGGGTATTCCGGCATTTCTCTGGTATTGATTGTAGACACCACGGAAAACTACCGATCAGACTAGCCGAGCACTGGAAGCCGAGAGGTGAACTACCTTAGGGCTTTCTGATCAAAGTCGCTAGAGCGTCAACTGCAATGCTGGCTCTGAGCTAAACTGACCCGGTGAGCGGATTGATTTGGAAGGAGTGTGCAAAGCGAGTGTGAGGGGAGTGAGTGCCGAGAGTTTAAAAAGAGGGCCGAGGACTTGAAAGAGGTTGCGGGGAAGTGAGGATAAGGTGCATCAGGATGAGTTAAGCGAGCGGAGTGGTCTGGAACGGAGTGGAAAGGAATTGAGCGATGTGAGATTGAGTTGAAATGGGTGTGGAGGAGTTGAACAAGGCAATGAGAAGCGCGGAAGGGGCTAAGCGATATAGATAGGAAAAGGCAGAGTAAACGCAGAGCCACGTAAATCGGGGTGAGCGGGGAAAGCGAGCTGGACTGTCTCGCAGTGGGCTGAGAGGGCGACGACTTCGCGGCGGGACGCGGAAGGCAATGGCGGCTGCGACGTATGGCGGTCGTATAGTTGTGGCGACCGGGCGGGGCACGCGGCACAGCAGGGCAGGACGGGTCAATCGCGATCGGTCGACTCGGTTGGGGGTGTGCGTACAGGGGAGGGCATACGGAGCAGCGCTGAAGAGGATAAGGAGGGCCAACCGACCAGGCAGGTGAGATGTGCGAAAACCGAAGAGGAGGGGGATGGGCGACTTCGGAAACGGGGTGGGGCGTGCAGGGTGGAGGGGGAGGAAGGACGGGGCGAGGCGGGTGATGACGTCTGCGGATAGGGGGGAGAGCGAGTGGAGAGCGGGAGAAGGGGAGAACGGAACAAGGGGGAGCGGGAAAAGGGGAGAGCGGGAGAAGGGGAGAGCGGGAGAAGGGGAGAGCGGGAGAAGGGGAGAGCGGGAGAAGGCGAGAGCGGGAGAAGGGGAGAGTGGAAGGGCGAGAGGACGAGCGGACGAGAGGGGGCGGATAGCTCCCGCTTCCGACCACGATTTGTGTTCCCCACGATAGGGATTATTGACTCTCGGGACGTGTATACTTTTGAGCTTTCGATCCCTTTCGGTAAGAGGATCTGTGTGAAGCGGCCGAATCTGGCCCGGCTTGAAGGGCGCTAGCGCCCTTGCACACACACGGAGCCCTGCCCAATCTGGGACCTTACAACCGCGCGGGATTTTTTTCGATTTTTTCTGAGCATTGAAAATGCGATGTGTCATTGAGTTGGAATTTGTTTTATGTAATTAGAGGTATCTGTAGGTATTTAGAAGAGAAGGTAGCGGTGCGGCTATTTGCGTTCCGTATCGGACGAATGAGACCCAATCTTACTGCGGAAGGCGCGCCACCCGAAATGAGATCCCGAGAGTTTCGTCTTTTTGTTCATTGTGGGAACTCGTATCATGTGACTCGTGCCATTTTCCATCATTTACCTTTGGCTTTTAATTTTCTCCGTTGCCATTAAAGTTTACCTGCGATGATAATTATTGATGAAACCTAGAAAAAAAATTAACGAAGTGTTTACTGCCATTCGTTTTGCAATTACAAAGGAAAGAAACAGATAAAAACATCTAACGCGACATAATTTATTTCTGAATTACACATTAATTGTATTATTTGAAAAGATTGTACACACAGCTTTCCTTTAAAACTAGCGCTCTTTCATAAATATAACTTAATGAATGAACCAAATGTTTTCATCTCTCTATTTTTCTTTTCTTTGTTTTCTTTTTGTAGCGTTAACTGTGATTCCAGTTTAACGTGTAATGCTTCCTAAAAGTTTGTGATTTCTTTTCTATTGTTCATGCCATTTTCCACTCTTCTAACTAACAACCCTGAATATTAGGTTCAGAATTTTGAGATTCTTCGATTTTTCATCATTTCTTTATATGCAAAAACTAAAAAGGAGAAAACTATCTAGATTTTTTTTCTTTGCGCATCGCACATTGTGTAGAACGTGAGAAAGAAACAATGACAATCCTAAAGAATCGTTAAAAGCCGGTTATACGTCTTAAGGAAACATTATGCTGATACATTTATCATAGTCACTTCATTTGCAATTTGATTGTGTTACCCATAAATTATGTATCGTATGCACAATATCAACCATAGTAACATAACCATTATTACTCAACAGGTTTCTACCCTCATGATGACAAGTGTATTCGTGAAGTGTTATGAATCACTCTCAATCCATTCATCTCTTCTTGTATTTCAATTTAAAGGGAAGATAAATTCCATTTGTTTACATTTCAGCAACGCCGCTGAAGAACACAAAGGATCGCTAATCGAAGCAAGGTTCAACGGTCGTAAGGACTCGTGACATCGACAAATCGCCGCCTTCATTACTGACGTTGCATAATTAATTGAGACGTCACGATCATAAACGCCCGCCATTAGTTGTAACAAACGACTGCGGAAAGAATACATTGTACGGCGCGCAGACAACATCCTTCGGATTTTATTGCTTCATCGCAGCATCGCGGACGCCACCTCGCGCGCGTGTTAATTCCCTGAAAAACAAGAGAACCGAAATTTATCCCCGCGCGACTCATCTGTTTAGAGTCACCCGGGCATGGCGTGCAATCGGCGGCAGGACTGCCAACAGCCCCGCACAAAAGCCGAGGAAGATGGACGAGCGCGTGGGCGCGTGTTTTGGTGAAAGCGTCGTTCGCAACGGCCGAGAACACTTGGCGTGAGTGGACGTGCCGCGCGGGGGCGAGTGGGGCCGCGTGCAGCGGGGAAGCTTCCGCGAACAGCGCCGGCGGCGAGTTCCCAGATGTGGGACAATTATGACTAATTTCCACTCAATCCACGGTCGACAAACCCTGTTGTTGTTTTTTATCTTTTCAGCTGTCGCGCGTTTCGCTTTGCGGCGCTATTGATGCGCTGTGTGCGGCGTTACTCGGATGCGAATATTTTTTATGGAATGTAGGTACTTAACTAAGCATTAAACTTATGTTTGTAATTCAGTGAGAGTGACATCAATATTTGAACATTTAAACAATAGGAAAATAGAAAAAGCTGCTGGAACTCGTTGAAAGCGCCATCTACTAAAATTAGTCGATTGTTACGATGGATTAGTAGTGGAATTCGAATAATTAGCTCGCCAGTATAACTAATTTCTATTCAATTTATTGTTAACGAAGGCTGTTGTTTCATCATTTGATTCATTGTGATGAATATACTTAAACATTTTAAACGTGATGTTAGTAAATCAATATTAACATCTATATTTCAAAATCATCCGTTTAAGCCAACTGTTTCAAAAATGAAACATTCAATGTGTTTTTTTTATCTCAAATCGCTTGCAAATTTTGCAAATTTTGCAAACTGCAAATCTTTTAAAACCGTACTCATCTGCGGTATGCCTGTATTTACAAAACTGTGGTCAAATTAGTTTACAATTCTGGAACAATATGAGTGAAAATCAACAAATGGTAATTCTTCTTGGCAAGTTAAAGGGTATATACATGTATTGGACAGAAAAGTAATTGTTCCAACATCATATATCGTGCACCATAATTCCGCTTAAAATTCCGCTTTATGTTTGATAAGGGTGTATAACCCAGAATAACTCGAGTTCAATCACATATCGAATATACGAAGTGTACAATAAATATAACCGCTACAATAAAATATACGGTAAGGTATAGAAGGAAGTCGTATGGCAGCGAGATGAGACGATTCGCATTTACCGAGCACGAGGTTTTTACTTCCAAGTATCTAAAAGCTCCTTTCTCTTTCGACGATTTGCTTGCTCTATGGCTTTTATTTGAATGATTTGAAGCTTTGTCTCTGTCAAACAGAATTTTCGGACAGGCTTTCCATCTTCGACCAGGGAGTGTTTAATTTTGAAAACCGTGTCCCGATGTGTCATTCCTGTCTTCTCGTTGTAATTTAATGAATGTGTTTAATACAATGTTTAAGCTGTGTTAACCATGCCCGTAAAATGATTATGTATCAGATGCGATTCATTTTCTAAGGGATACAATGACTAACTGATGCTTTTTATAACGTCATCAATTTTTATTTTAAAATTAATTATGAAAATGCGGTGCACTGTCTACTTACAATTTCCTAAAACTGCATCCTTTAAAAGGAATAAGAAAATTAAGAAAATTTCAATTATGGGGCTGCGGGAGATCGGGTAGAGAGGTGGTCTATTCATAAGAGTACAATTTGCAAACAATATATGGTTTTAAGTGTCCGTTTCAAGAAAAATCTGTCGTTGATAGAGGTAGTCGAGCAAGGGGGGTGGTCTCTAAATGAGGTTTCACTGTGAGTGAATGTTCTCACAATGTTGAAACCTATATCAAGAGAGCCGAAATAGTATTCTCATTAAAGCATCTGATTCTAGGCGAAGATGTGGCGTTATCTAACACTGATGTAGCTAGATGTACTCCTTCTTTATTTATATTATTATATAGAGAAATGTTGTCTTTCGTATTGAGGATAGTCTGTCAATAGTTATATTATAGCACTATTAATTTGATATAAAAACATATTGATTTTTTTGTACATTTTTTTTAATTCATGAGAAACACATTATACGACGTTTTAAGAGTTTAATTTTTACTGCCATCATCGACTTGAAATTGTTTGCATAGCGAATGTATCGCAGAACTGTAATCTAGCGTTGCTTCATTCGCCCGCGTTCCTGCGTTGAGACATCGCAGCCGTGGGAGGGAGCTGCAACGCATGTTGGCACCACCTGTGCGAGACGAGGCGCGGGACCTGTGCCAGTGGCGAAGCTGGCGGATTTCCACACAGTTCATCGAACTGCACTGAGTAGAACGAAAAAAAAATCAGTAGCGTTTAAAGTCTTCTTCAATTAATGAAAGTGAGCGTCATGCAATTTAATCAGTTACTAATTGCACTGTGATTGAAATGAAGGTCTAACAAATAACTATTAATTCTTCTATATGCTATCACTCTGAAAGCTACATACTACATTATTGTAGTTTTATTTGAATCCATAAATGTCGTCTCTAAAAATAACTGATTATGTCATAAGATAATAAATTGTATGTTGATAATCAGTAAAACTGAATATATTATTAGCTTGTTGCATTCGAATGTACGAGCAACTTTCTATTTGATGACATAAAAGTACGCGGTAATTTAATATGTGTGTAAAGAGCACAATTTTTAGAGGTTACTACTCTTAATTTACCAAAAAGCAAGACCAACTTTTGAAAATGACAAAAAATGTTTTTTTCTATTCAGCTTTTACATCTTTCAAGGTTTGAAACGGGAACTAAAACAATAGATCATAGACACTGTAGAGACCATCTCTACGCTGCGATATTTGTTTCGGTAATGCAATCGTGCAATGCAGTAGAGTATTTTTTTGTCATAGACCGCAAGAGTACCAGTGGCTGATAAAAAAGTTCGAACGTAGAGTGCTACCGGACGTCATGTTCTCTCGTGAACAACGCCTGGCGTAACGGGTATTTGGCGACGTGTCAACGTTGCCTCAAAAGCGCCTCAAAAGCGATGCCAGGGCCGACGGGCCGTGACGTTGTGCCTTGGAACGATCATGTGCGCCCCTTTCTGCGAGGACGACTCCCGCCCAGCCATTTACTCCGAATGTGGATAGTGGGCTGGGATACTTCCGCGGACGATGTCGCATCCTTTCCCCAGATGTGGCTTGTTGGCCGTCCGAGCCTCCCCAAAAGAGACACCTCATTCATTTCGCGCGAACGTGGCTGTTTCGATCGCGTTTCGCGGAAATGCTTTTGTCGTTTCGAGCAGAAGGGGTTTGCCGAATGCTGACAGCGGACGATTTCTGAGAAGCGGTACCTAACGACCAATCCCAAAGAGTCAAACCACAGGCATGAGTGAAATTAATTTATTTTCGCTCAGCAATGGTCAAAGATTAATATTCCAGATAGTGTTGTACATGAATTGTATCTGATGTTGGAAAAGTATATGACGTGCAGATACAGAATTATTGCATTGCAAACATTCTTCGAATTTCTTTGCCAGCAAATAAAAATCTAATAATCGAAAGAGTTATACAGAATTAAAAATCAGTTGAATGGAATGCTTGTTGTAGTCTTCCATTTCAAGAGACTTAATTCTGTTTCTAAACAAACTAAGAAGGTATCATTAACACTCCTAAAATATTTGAAATGGTAACTTTAATTCACCTATCTTCCTGGTTTTGTCACTCTGCTCTAAAAAATTCCGATAGTAAAGTTTTCTATTCGCCCCATCTTCCCAGCCCACCCCCACCCCTTCACTGTTGCATTCACGATGCAGTATCGTCATATTGGAGCAGTTGATATCACAGAGCATTCTCGCGAGTAAAAAAATCCAATTACGTGTTGAAAACTTTGCGATAATAGCGGTTAAAACTTTCTTTATAGTTGCCGATAACAGTACACCTCCTCGTACTTTATCGCGAAGTTAAGTTTCCAGATGCTCCCTTCGCCTTTCAGGAGTTTTAATGAAGCGGAACGCATACGCCCTATTTTTTGTCCTCTTGAAAACACAAGAATGTGAATTTTATGCTACCTCGTTGCCACAGAAAATAATGAAGCTTGTTTACCGTGTAATGATATTTCAGCGCACGTCGTTTTTTCTCTCTCTCTCTCCTCAGCCTTTGGGCGAACACACCGCGCGCTCCAGTGGGCGGGCGGGCCAGAAGAACGTAACAAAAACTTCGCCCCCCCCTCTCTCCCTCTCCGCAACGTGGTGTGACTCGGCGACCGAAAAGCGGGCGAGTCGGACATCAAAGTGGGCCCGAGGACTTCCCTCAGGTCGCGAGTCGACCGCTCGAGCACGTCTGCGCGCTCTCCGCCCGCCTGACCCCCCCCCCGCCTCTGTGCCCCGGCCCCCCTGGAGAGTCGCGCACGGCACCTCCGTCTGTCTGTGGTAGCTCCGCGCACGGGGCCGTCGCCCGCTTCTCGGAAGGGTCGGGCGAGTGGGCCAAACAGTTGGTAGGGAACGGATGGGCTGGCGAGCAAACGCCTCCGAGGAACAAGCGAACAGACGCTCTGACGGGGACGACTGACGCGTGAGACGAAGGGGCGGGAGGTGAGAAGGAAGAAGGACGGGCGGGCCGGCACGAGAACGGGCGGCTGGGCATCTGTAAGGTGGGTGGGGAGAAGTAACGGTTGTAGGGCAGAAGAGCTAGTTTGGTTGGCGGTGGATTACTAGACGGAATACTATGGGGATGGCGGGCGGATGGGCCAAGAAACAGTTATGTGGGATGGTGAGCCCGCTGACGGCGACGCAGGGACGGGCGAACGCAGGGAATGGGCGAACGGATGGGTGGATGGATGAGCGGTTGGGTGGATGGGCGGATAGGATGGCGGACGGATGGGCGGACGGATGGGCGGACGGATGGGCGGACGGATGGGCGACGGATGGGCGGACGGATGGGCGGACGGGATGGGCGGGACGGATGGGCGCGACGGATGGCGGACGGATGGGCGGGACGGATGGGCGGACGGATGGGCGACGGATGGGCGGACGGATGCGGCGGACGGATGGCGGACGGGAGGGCGACGGAGGGCGACGGATGGGCGGACGGATGGGCGGACGGATGGGCGGACGGATGGGCGGACGGATGGGCGGACGGATGGGCGGATGGATGGGCGGATGAATAGGCGGACGGGCAGACGGACGGGCGTATAGATAAGAGGACGGGCGGGCAAACGGGTAGACGAGCGGTGTCTAGCGAGGCGGGTTGTGAGGGGGACGGGCTGTGCAGGGGGCG
Organism: Gryllus bimaculatus; assembly: GCA_017312745.1. Lineage (NCBI taxonomy): Eukaryota > Metazoa > Arthropoda > Insecta > Orthoptera > Gryllidae > Gryllus > Gryllus bimaculatus. Next base: position 5,239,130 of record BOPP01000033.1, on the reverse strand, counting down.
GACGGACGGACTTCGCCGCCGCGCGGTCGCTCTGAAAAGCGCGGTGCTCTTTGCTGCAGATCCAGACAGAGAGCGCCGCCGGCAGCCGCAGAATATTGCCTCTCGCCCACGCGACGGCAGCAGGCGCCGCGGTCCAGTTCTCTGTGCGATATTTTTCTCTACAGTCACGAATTTGACAAACTCTGTAGGTTGCGCAGAAGTGGAAATAACCATTATTTAATTTTATTTCCGAAAACTACTATTAACACTTTTAAGTGCATCAACTTACGTATATAAATCGGTATAATCACAAGAAAAGCTTCACTCGTACCTGAACGCAGTGTGAAGACGGCCTTGCCTCGTGCACACGGCCTTCCCTTTCGTGTGATCATGATTGCAGCGGTAGTTTTGATTTTCAATGGTAGTATGGTAATGTTGATGGGTTAGTGATGATGTAATGATTATGATGATAACGTTCAGTTGGGATTTGTGGTGATAAGGTGACAAGCGTACCCCCGTCGCAAGCACATCAGGATAACACCCAAGTCCTGAAAGGGAACCGAAGGTTCGGTCGGCGCTTTGGCTTCGTGGACTTGGTCGCTGCTGAAGACCCTGTGCCGAATGTGACTATTCTTAAAATACGACCATTCTATAAATTAATACAAAAATGTTGTCGTGATGAATTGCATTTTTTATTAAAATTCTTACGAATATTAAAGAGGTTTGTAGAAACGTATATTTCTGGTTTTCCTTTGATGTGAAAAAAATAATATTCTTATTTAATGGAAATTAACACTTTGTGCTTTCTCTTTGGTTTGTATATACATGCTTTAAATTTATAAATAAAATATTTGTTTAAGATCATAAGATTTCTTGTCAAATTAACATATTAAATTAGGATTATAATAATTCTTATTTTTACTCAAGAAAAGTGTGCGTCAAAAGCGTCAGAATTGTTTCTTATCTTACAAGATTTCTATTCAGTCAGTAGTTACAACGGGAAGCAATATATTTCCATTTTAATACAGTACAAAAAGAAAAAACATTTTTCTGGAAGAAAATTCACTTTATGATGTACAACAACAATGCTGTTTCGTATGCTACTTACTACGTCATTAACTTTTGCAATTATAAACTTTTATATTCCTGTCATAAGTTTGTAATTTCTTACTCTCACGATTCTTGATGAATGATTCCATTTGCACTGCGAAATTGTTTTCCTAATATCTCATTGGTTGGACCGTCATATTGTTTAGCAAATCAGCGAATTAACAACTCACTCCGGTGTCTTATGAATTGACGACTATAAATGTCTGTAAAATACTATTATTCCGCCACCCTATTACGTGTGCCTCTGGTTGCTGCTGCTCATCTCCCTGGATCCCGCGTCGCCGCCTCTCCCCCTCATCCACTTCATTGCACTCTCTGCTTCATTGCTTCTCATGGGCGGTCTCTCGCCACGGGATCCCGCAAAGTTCACAATGTTATCACCTACTGATACGAGAGATAATGAGGAAATAAAGAGGCTGCTGGTTATTCGGGGAAGAAAGTTACTACAGGAGATGCGAAGAAAAAGCTATGTCATTCAATGCCTGTAAGATCTTGATTTCATTAATACACAGAAATTAATACTAGTGTTATGTAAATATTTAAATTAAAGCATTCGGTATAGCTTACATGACTGTAGTACGATATTTACATATGTTTCGTTGAATGTAATGAATCGTGTTATATTTTCTGATCAAAACTATTCTGTTGAAATAATAATGTTTTTGTAAGCCTCAAGTACATGACCATATCCCATTCCCGTCCATTGACCCAGGGAAGACGGCGTTTGCCAATCGCAGGTTGCCATGCGATCGCATCTCGACGCCGGCGCCGCCTTCCCCGTGTCAACTCTCCCGCACCGCGTCCTACCTTCCATTCTCTCGTTTCCTTTCTCACATATCCCGACTATGTTCTCCGTTCCCCGTCTTGTGCCCTCCGTTCTGTTCTAGCACTGTGACAACAACGATGGTGCGAAAATAAAGAAAATGTCGATATTTATGAGTACAATTGTTACAGGATTTGCGAAGAGAAACCCATTTCACTAATTACGTGTAGTGCCTTCTCGAACTGAGTAACATACACAAACGTATGCTTTCAAAGAGGAAATTACATATTCCATGTACGTAGTTATGGTGTCATTTTTCGTTTGCTTTTCTACACGTTACATCGTGCTTCATATTTTGTAAGCAATACGATTATTTATTCTTCTAATAGAATTGACTTGTACATTGATTGTTGTAATCGATATTGTGATAGTGACATTACAAAACACTATAGGTTCTGCTTATTAGAAAACGAACGTTTTATGTTGACGAATGAAAATAATCTTATGAAGCTGGTGATGACTATATAAAGAAATTGTCGAAAGTTGCGCAAAATGAATAAGAATAAATAATGTGAACATACGTTGTTGCTTTTTTACATTGATTATTTAAGTTATTAAGTGACACATTAAGTGATTATTTAAGACAGTTATTAAGCCAACAAATGTACCAGGACAATTTAGTTATTATTATCCCAACTGTTATCACATTGCCCTTAACGTGATCGTCTTGTTCTCAACCAGATGCGCATGCGAGATGACCTTCTCCAACCGCGCAGACTGCCCTGCGTCCGCCGCCCGCCGCTGCCCGCTGCTTCCCGCCGGCGAACACGGGTCGCCTCCCCCCCTCCTCTTCCTGCCGCGCCCTCCCACCGAGAGATACGGCGTCCGCGCCGGCGCTGTTATCTCGCACTGCCTCGGAGACACGCCGCACCTTAGCGCGCACCTCGTCATAAAGTGCGCTGCAAACACGCTAACTGGGAAGACAAACTGCGTTTCCCGCCTTCCCTCCCGCGTCAGCCTTCTTACGACTCGCCCGACCTCCTCCTCTCTCTCTCTCTCCCTCTCCACATTCCTTCGCTCGGCGCCGCCCCGCGCAGCCCCGACGCCTTTTTTTTTCTTCTCCGGATGCGACCTTCTACCTCGAATTGCGGGAAGCACCTTTTTCCCCCTCTTGAAACATCATCTGCTTTTTTACGGTCTCTCTTTGTTTCCGTTCCTTATCGCTCCTCAAATAGTTCTACGTTGTTCCACATCGCTTGCAATTCTCTTCCTTTTTTTCCCGCGCCGTCTTCCTAGTTTTCGGGATGCCGCGGGAGAAGAGGAGGCTAAATATTCATGTGTCAGCTCTCGGAAAACAATTTCCTTACTACGAAAGAGTTTCTACTTCCTATCCGAATTCGCGCTTTAAGGTGAAAGGTACAAATTCACAGGCTTGCGCTGGGAGACCCTGAGGTGCGGCTTGCGCTTTGTCAAGTCTGTCGGCTACGCGAGCAACCGAACAGAGGGCGCGGGCGAAGTGGGGATGGGGACGGATGGAGGAGACGCTCACCCAAGGTCATGCGTCGACGGCGGCCGCAGCGCGTATAGGAACGGCTGTAGCAATGTTCTGGTTCGGCCGGGTCTCGAACCAGCGAATTCTGGTCGAAACTGGATCGACGGCACAGCGCCTGTCGGCATGAATAGGGTATGCAACCCTTCGTACAGAGATGTGTAGCGCGTTGCCTTCCTTACGTTCCGTTAGGGGAGCTGGGCATCACAAATTCACGTATGTAAAATTCTAGGAATTCCCTCTGTATTTCTGTTTTTGCAAGAATTCTAATGGATTTATATTACTAGTAATATTATTACGCAATACTTTATTTTAAATGTGTCATATTTGAATATAACTTATACGCTTAAAGAATTTTTCGGAACTTGAACGCGTACAAATATTCTAGTATTTTTTGTAAATCATCTTTGTAACAGTTAAAATAGTTACGTGCTGGATCCCAACATCGAACGGCTAGAACCTGAACTTAAGTTATGTCGTGTGTATCCGATACTCTGTGGGTAAATATTCCAATAAGTCTGGGCGTTTATTAACAAACAAAAACACTTAGATCCATTCAATTAAATTTTATATCGACATCTAGCTAATCCACGTTTCTGAAAATCTACACGAAGTTATTAAACACGCGAAAGAGATAAACTTCAAAAAATGTATTAATGTTCACAAATTGTCATATCTTATAGTACACGGTCCCAGAAAAGTAACGTTGACACTAGGCACACAATTTATATGGGCGAAATTAACGTTAACGTGTTTTACAAGTTTCATTTAGGCCTGCACATTTACTTCAAGTAACTCCTAAATTCTACATTTATCTTCTTAAAACTGTTTGGCACCTTATAAATTGTGCCGTAATAGAAACCGTTATATTTCCTTAACGTACTATTCATTGAAGATGTTTTTTGAATAGTATTATAATCCGGAATTTTCAATTGATATAATAGGAGATGTTGGACAAGGAACAAAAAGGAAGAATTAATTGTCAAGTTTATTATTCTAGATCTTCTCCCTATTGAACTAATTGTTTTGCAGTAATTGTAACTATCGTCATTCAATTTACTCAACTATAGGAATTTATTCGGTGCGAGATAAATGTTTTTTGTACATTTATTTCTTTCCCATTTGCATTATCTTGGGTTTTTACTTCTAAATAGTTTTATATTTATCGCACTGGACAGTTGAATAGTCTTTTGTTTTTTTCAGTGTTTGACGGTTTTTCTTGATCTCTGAATTATTAAAAGGAATTCTACATTCTACAACAAAGAGAGAATGTAGAATTTTTTTTCTACCCATGATCTTAACTCAAAAACATCAAATTCCATCCTTTTCTTTTCGTATTTATACTTTCTTCACACCCCTTCCATTCATTGACGAAAGAATTGATAATAATGTTTAAACAAAAACCATCATTACTTTAGTATGTATTATTTAGACATATAATCTCGGCAGTAAGGTTAAAATGTAATATTTCGCTAATTGTCAACGGAAGCTCAGAGAGTACGTGATCATACTGTTGAACGTAAAACAAACACGTAGCCTACTCTCGAATATGAGAAGTTACCTACTTTGCAACCAAAGGTACGTGTGTTGCTTTACTCCACACGTTACGTAATCACGCTTTTGAGATTAACTGAGGCGGCGTGCGCAGAGGTTGAATTTAAAACTCGTCGACCACCCTGGCGACGTGCACGGAATTCTTCCAGCAACCCCAGGCTTCACGGGACGGACTTCCGAGGGTGTTGACGAGGGAGAGAGAGAGGGGGAGAGGGAGAAAGAGAGACAGGGGGAGAGGGAGAAAGAGAGAGAGGGGGAGAGGGAGAAAGAGAGAGAGAGGAGTGAGAGAGAAGATGGAAATGAGTCAAAAATGTTATAATACTCAATGTGACAACTAGATTAGAGAGGAAAATGGAAATGTGAAGATAGGCATTCTTAGAAATTGTATGGAAGAGATAACCAGTGTTAACAGAAAATAGTTCAAAGCATGTGAAATTCGTTGCAGAAATAATTTTTAAATAGCTTCAAAGGGAATTTAGATGAAACGAGGGGCGTGTTGTAGAATTGAGTTAAAGGTACATGATCAATATGCAAATAAGCTAGCAAAACCAAGTTGCAATGATTACAACTTTTTAAAGCATTTACGTAAATGTGGCAATTCGTGAATAAATAGCGTGGAACAACACTGTTTTGGAGACGGGAAACGCCAGTACGAACTGATAGATACTACCTCACTGCACTCTCTCCTGTACGTATTTTTAGCGGATTTTCTACTTTGAAGATATTTGGCTCCTGCGTTAAAAAAATCATTGTCGCAAAACCTGTAATTTTACTTTTTTACGTGGCATTTCCTTATAATGTATTAATAATAATGTAATATATTTATTGATTTTTTCAATACACAATACATAGCAATACATTTTAGGAATTAGGAATTCTAGCTAACCTCTTTTCAGTGGTGCTGTTGCTTCCGTAATACGAATAAAGCACGAACGCGTGAGGTATTTCATGTTAAGAGGTTTTAGTAAAATTTTAATATGATATACACACCTAATAAATACCCAAATTATAATTTATAAACACACATATTGTGTATGTACGTTAGAATATTACATCGGTTACCAAGTTAATCTTCTGAATAGCCAAAAATTTAGTTTTTCACGAAGTGTCCCCATGTTCTAGTTATTTTAATGTCATTTGGTGAATTGTAACATTTTGAACAATCATATTAAAATGATTTTCTAAAATTACTTTTTAACTTGTTGAATTCTAATATTGTTTCATTCTGTGTATGCTCAACAATTCTTGATTTGTTTCATTTCCTATTCTTAAGTAGAACAAACAACCAGGGTGTACTTAAGTAGAACAAGAGCATGCAGGTATTTATGAGGCACGAGGTACTCCCCCAGGATCACGCACAGTCTCCAGCTGCAGAAAAGCCACAGACTCGGTGGAAGAGTTGTCGTTCTCGTGAGGCAGCTGCGATGGAGCCAGGCGGAAACAGATGACAGTGAGCAGGCGCCTCTGGGACTGGAGGGAGGGGGCAACGGAGGCAGGGGAGAAACGACCAAATGTCTTTATCGTTTTCGTACTTATCTTTTACTACAAATTTTAATTTATTTACATAAAATGAACTGTATTATCCAAGTGGATGCCTTCAAATCCATTCATTCATTTTAAAAAAACGTTTTAGTACTTCCACAAGGGTTCGTCCCCGAACAAAGATATCAAAAGAAACTGGGAGGCACATCCCCTGAGTCCCAGAGAGGCTCCCGCACCTGCTGTAGGAAAGGGCGCTGGTCAAATGTTACAGATTATTTGTGTGCGAGAAGTTAAGCTAGCAGCGTGGTCGAGATAATTTTCTTGTGTGAATTTTTGATTAAAAATACATATTATTTATACACTTTGTAAACATTAACCATTGCAAGGCGGTCTTTGGTATAAAATAATTCGTTTATTTTACAACACGGCCACCAGGAGGCTGCGTGGACGCGCTCCCTTCAGAGAATAAAAAGAACGCAGGAAGCCGGCGGACATGCATGAGGTGTTCCCCAGGGCTCCCGCTCGCGGCGCCGGCCCCAGCTGCAGAAAAGTCCGCAGGCCGCGTGCGGAAGGTGAGTCGTCAGCGAGCGGCGGCGGAGGGAGAAGGATGGCAGCGAGCGGCCTGCTGGGAGGCAGGGGGGCGTGGTCCGGGGAGCGAGATGCAGGAGGCGGGCGCCGGCTCCGCGACGCGGAGAAATGGCGTGGAGGCGCGGCGCGGTGTTTTGCGCTGCGTTTGTCGCGCGACCGTCGCCTGCACCGCCGCCGCCGCCCCCGGGGCCGCCCGAATACAAATCGCTGCCGGGGCGGGCCGTGCCGAGCGCCCTGGCCGCAGCGGCTGCGGTCGCCGCTGTGTCTCCGCCTCTCTCCTCTCCACCGCCGCCGTTCGCGCGAACGGGGAAAGGACGCGCCCCGCCCCACCCCCTCTGGCGGCTGACGCGGAACGCGAGGACGCTGGAGATGCGACATCTGCAAAACATCGATATTCATATTTTTGAAATCGATGTTCAAAATACATCGGCCCAAAACTGTCCATGTTTTTAAAACTATTTTAGCAACCTCTAACATCAGGGTTTACACGAAGAGAGCGATTACATTTCACGGTTCTCTGTTATTTATTAATTTATAATTGAGATTAGTGACATTAGAAAATCGATGTTTTTAAAACTGTTTTAGTTAATTCTAACAGCAATGTTTACATAAGGGCGATCGATTATATTTCACGGTGCTCGTGTTTATTATTTTATAATTCATATGTGGTTCGAACAATTTCTGATTGAATAATATAAATAAAATACATTACATTATCAACAATAATTCTCCTAACATTATTTTCACCCTTGCTCACATTGCTGCAAAGAATGTTCAATTTATGAATGTCTGAAAATTATTATATTTTCTTTATTATATAAGGTTATTTTTGTTTTATAAAATATCAATTAAAAATAAGATATCTTCCACGAAAAAACATTGTGCACAAAACATCGATGTTAAAAAATTATCAACTTCAATAAATCGAATTTAAATAATCTATGTTTTCAAAAAAATATCGCAGTATTTGAGCATCGAAAATATCGAAGTTGCATCGAAGGGTGTCCACGGAAAATATTTATGGGGGTGGTGATTAATTGAGTTATTTAAAGGGACTTAATTATTTTATTTATTAGGTTGTGTGGTTAGTTATGTTATTAGGTAAATCTATATTTATTTTACAAATAATTTATTTGTATAGTTTCTCCATTTAATTAATGAATTACTTTGAATTTGCATTTTTTTTATTTTATAAAGAGTTTCAACAGAAATTTTCTCAACGATGTATTTTAATTATTTCTTCCAGTTGGTCCTTCTAATGTTTTCTACGATACGCTTTTAATTAAAACTCTGGGACAATCATTCAAATTATAAAAAATACGTTATTTTATTAGTTTTATTAAATATATTCAGAGAAATATAGTATTGCAGCATATACATTTACGTTGAAAATATTATTTAATCCTGTACTTATTCAGTGTATTGGCGTGCCCTTATGGCCGCCCTAGCTCACGTTATCTAGAACCAACTTTACAACCACCTTGATAACAGGGCTGCCTTCTCCTGCGGCTTGTTATGTTATATTGTTAATATTAGATGACATCATTTCTTCTGTAAATTGTGCCATGCTTTAATGAATCATACATAATTTGAATTTTTTTTAATTGAGTGAATTATTATAAACTTATTTAGTATGTTAGAAGCTTTATCAACTTCAAAGACATTAATAAAAAGTAATTTGTAGGAAATTACATTATTCCTGTTTACTAATGCACGTAAAATTCAGTGAAGAGCCTAGTTCTAAATGCCAACTAATCATCATTATTTGACAATTTAAACTGGAGTCTCAAACCGCAAAAAAAGTCAAGAGCTTCGATGTGACGACTTGCAAATTGCCTCCAGTCAAATAAATAAGGTGCTTACTGAAATGATAAAAAGTAGCGGAAGTGGGAGGTTTTCTGATCTGACATCTCTTAGCTAATATTGCCAAATGAGTTAAGGACATTGCTGCTCTAGTGAAATGCATCATAATAATTTGATTACTTCATTTTACAATAAACATTCTGAATCCTTTGACAATAAAGCACAGGTATCGTACTATATGTCATAATGATGCCACTTGCGTCGGCATTGAGAGTGTCGAAACCAACAAAGCAGTCGAAGTTGAAGTAATTTTCTCCGAAAAAAATGCTTCTTTTACATTTTTTCGTAGGTTGAAAGTGTGCAGGAGGCATTCATGCATATCGTAGATTCCAGCTCCCTCTGCCTCTCCTATTGCATCTGACAGCAACGGCAGAAACCACTTGGCCGCATCAGAGCGCTGTCGGTGGCAAAGGCGATTTGAAGACCGGCAAAGGTCTACTGAAGTCACTGCAGTTCACCTGACTGGGAGGTTCTTGGGTTCGAATCCTGGCAATGAGGGACAGGTAGACGGCGTTCTAGCGGCAGGCTGCTCTGAGTAGTTTTCATTGGTTCCTCCGATCAATACCGAGCGAATGTTGGAGCGGTACTCTAAACAACGGCCACGAGTCGCCCGCGATCTTTCCTTTCCCTTTCTTGTATACTCACCACTATCTTACACACACTGACACTGACATGCACTTCACTACCACTCTTGTAGAAAGACCAGAGGGGAGCTTCTAGCTTGTCACGCTCGTGTGATACCTGGTTGGGGAAAATCCCAAGCCGGTGTAGATCGGTGCGGAATCTCGCGGAGGATGATCACCTCCAGCGATAACAAACATACACCACGCTTACAGGAATAATGGACTTTGCAATTGACCCGCCCGGAATAATTTGTCAATTAACCGATTTGAGGGAAGATAGTTCTTGAGGGCGAAACGAGAGCATTGGGTGAAAGGAGAGTGTTGGCGAGATGAGAGCGCGGAGGAAACGAGAGCAGGGGCTGTATGAGACGGATTGGGAGCGAGATCGACATCATGAACTAGATCGAGAGCGAAAGAGATGGGGAGAGAGTCATCGACCTCAAATCTAGAGCGAGAGCTACAGTGATAGCGAGAACGATAGCGCCAGTGGTAGCTACAGCGACAGCGACGGTTGCAGCGAGAAAGAGCACGACCGGGGAGGGGGGGGAAGGGGCGGCGCGCCACCGGGCGGCACGCCCGCGCCCCGCCCCGCCGCGCGCGCCGCGCCGCGCCGCGCGCCCAGCGCGGGCTCGGCACCGCCTGGCCGTGTTTTTACGCCCCCGCGGCTGCCCAATTACGCGCCCCACAAAAGCGACGAGCAAGCGCGCGCGGATCGACCGCGGCCACGAACGCGGCGCCCTCGCCCGCCCCTCCCCGCGCCGCGCAGGGTTAACGCGGGGCCGGGACTGGCGCGCGAATAATTTCAGAGACTCGCCGGATCGCCGATCAATCGACCCGGCCGGGGAGGGAGGGAGAGTGGAGGGGATGGGCAGGGCTCGGCTGGGGGCGCGAACACACGGCGAGGCAGGCAGGTGCGCAGCTGGCGCCTTCGCGCTGCACTATCCCGCCGCCGCACGAGTACGTGCAGTACCGAGTGATTCCCAACCGCACGCCGCCACCGCCAGCCAGCAGCAGCCGGCCGAGACTGGCCTGGCGCGGCGAAATTGAAATTTTTGCGGGGGCGTTGCGTCTCCGGCCGGCCTTGCCCCGCGCGCCGAGCGATCGGCTACCGCTGGAAGTAAATCAACGCCCGCGCACCCCCTCGTTTTTTCCCCCCTCCACGCTTCGCTCCTCCGCCGCCGCCGCCGCTTAGCGCAGACGAATGGGCAGAGTTTCCTTTGCGTTATTACGCGGCACTTCGCCAAACAGCGGGTATTGTCAGGGGCGACGCGTCGCGGACGCGCGTCGGCGAAAGCGGTGGGAAGTGAAAGGGCGGAGGGGGTGGGGGGGGAGGGGGGCAAAGCAGGAGCGGAGAAGCGGAGCGGGGCGGGCAGAGGAGGCGGCGGAAGCGGCGGCAGACGGGGAAAGAGCCGAGGGGGCAAGGCGGGCGAGACGGAGCAGCGAAGTAGAAGGTGCGGACGAGCCGAGGGCGCCGCAGGTGTCGTGGGGCGTGGAAAGGGGAGCGGGGCGGGCGGCGGGCGAGCGGGTCGGAGGCGGGCGGGACGAGCGGGGCGGAGCGGGCGGGGCGGAGCGCGGTCTGGGGGGCACGGGGCGGCGGAGCGGGCGGAGTGGGCGGAGCGGGACGGGCGGGGGGAGCGGGCGAGCGGGGGGGGCGTTGCGGAAGGCGGAGTGCTGAGGGTGGTGCGTGGCGAGGCGCATGAGGACGGACAGACGGGTACGCGGCCGAGGGGCGGCGGGGTACGAGAAAGCAAAGCAGAGGGGAAGAGAAAACGGCGTGATCGCGCCAGGCCGTTTGGCGGGAAGGTGAGGAACTGCATGGCGGGTGGGCAGTGATGGAGGGAGTTCGAGGGTCATGGAGAGGAAGACGGAAATGCGCAATGCCCTTTTCGGATGCTGTCGCAGAATGGTGCTAAGACCAAACAGTGCCAAGACAGTTATGTCGCTGAGACGTCGGTTTGACCTTTCCTTCGAATTCCCGATGAGAAATAATGTGCATGTTAGATGGAAAATGATGATAGGAATCTTTAGGGGAAGTGGTTGAGGGAGTTCGACAGTGTAGAAGATTGCTATGTAGTTGTTTGCGTGTAGATAAAGAAAAAAACTGGAATCGGAGATAATCTTTCATGACCCCAATAAGTGATTAATTTTCCTTTATCCTTAGAATTAGACTTTTACTTGAATGAAAAAATAAAGCACTTAGACAGTCACCTCTTAGAAACATCGAGTAGCGTTACACCACCAAGAGCCTTGACTGCCAAGACACATTGATATTAATGCGAAGTCTTCAGAACAAACCCATAAAAAGTAAAATGTCCTTTGCAAAAAGCAGCCAACCCCTCTCTCGTTCCCTAAGCCAGGTCCGACGGTTGGCCTTTGGCAGCGAACCGGGAATGCCCGCCGTCTGCCCCAAACCGTTTCCCCTTTGCCGAAATGCCAAAGGAAAGGGAAAAGCGCAAGCCCAGAAGCCCCAATTTCAGCCTCATGTGAAGGATGCGCCCATACATTCTGAGAGAATACCAGAGTTCGAGAGAAAGAGAGGAAACAGGGGGGAGTGAAAGCACTAGAAACAGAGGATTCACGGATGAAGTGAGGTTAGAAGCACGGAGCAGGGCAAGAGAGCAAGGGAACGGGTGGAGGCACAACAGACTGAGGTGGAGGACTGGGAGATACAGGGCAGTGGGTGAGCTGTGTGGTCGAAGGAGGGGGAACGAGGAGGTGACAAGAGTGCTAATAACGGAGTGGAGGCAAGTAAGTGGGAGGACGTTTGGGCGAAGCTGAGGAATTGGGCATGGAGACTGAGGAGATTAGCGGAGTGGAGCTAGATGGGCGCAGAGGCGATGACCATCCGGTCAGAGTGCGAAAGCACGGAGCGAGTCAAACGCAGAGGGTTCTTGAGAGGGTCTCTGTGTGCTGTGTTGTGCCGTGACGAGATTGCAGTCACAGTGGCGGGCGGGGGTCGTGAGCTAATGAGTCTGCCGAAAACGCGCTGTTGGAGCGGGAGAGAGCCGAACTTGGAGGAAAACCCTCTCGGTGCGAACGAGTCGAACGTGCCAAACGAAACGAATGCAGCACCCGTCCAGGCGTCAAGGGGCTAGTCCGGGGCGCCGGCGGGGAGGGACGCGGCGTGGCGAGGAGGTTTGGTGGGCCGCTCGATAGGGATATGGATACACCCGAAGACGGATATGTGCCGGCGATGCGATAGCGGGGTGGAGCGCGGAAGAGCGGGCGAGACTAGCGGCGAAATTTTCCTGTGAGACAGGTACGTACGAAGCAGCAGGCGGGGGTAATGGGAGACGCGGGGGGCGGCGGGGTTACGGGCGGGGGAGAGAGCTGGGCGGGGCCCAGAGCGGGGCGGGCAGAGTGGCGGGGGCGAGAGTGGGCGGGCAGAGCGGGGCGGGCAGAGCGGGCGGGGCAGAGCGGGGCCGCGGGCAGAGCGGGGGGGCAGAGCGGGGCGGCAGACGGCGGCAGCGTAAGAGCGCGGGCGGGGCTGAAGCGGGCGGTGGCAGAGCGCGAGGGGCATAGCGGGGGCGGGGGAGGCAGAGCGGGGCGGAGGGCGGGGAAGAGCGAGGCGGACGGCAGAGCGGGCAGAAGGGAGAGCTGGATGGGCAAGAGCGGGGCGGCGGCTGAGCGGTTTGCGGGTGATCGGGCGGGCCCTGATCGGGCCGGGCTGAGCGGGCCGGGCTGAGCGGGTGCAGGACAAGCAGCGGGGCCGGCAGGACTGGCGGCGGGCAAGGCGGAGCGGGGCAGCGCGGAGGGCAGAGCGAGAGGCGGGGCACAAGCGGGGGCGGGGCGGGGAATGAGGGGGCTGGGCGAGCGGGCGGGAGAAGAGCGGGGGATAGAGAGGGGGGCGGGCTGATCGGGGCGGACGGGCGAGGCGAGCTGGGCTGATGTGAGCGAGGCGAGGCGGGGAGGCGCGGATCGGAGCGAAAGGCCCAGGGGGTCGGAGAGGAGGCGGGGCGCACAAGGCAGGGCGGGCTATCGGGCGAGAGGGGCGAAACGACCGGGCGAGTAACGCACGATCCCGGCAGGAGAGGCGCCGGTGCGGCGAATTGTCCGCGCCAAGAGTCTCCCACCCCACACACACTCACCACGCGCTTCTCGACTTTAGCATTCTCCTCGTCACACGCGTGTGATGTGCGCACAAAAATCGGAAGGAGCCGGCGCGGTTTACCGTTTCAACTGCATCACGCGGCGGTTTACTGCGACTATTTTAAGGATCATCCTAATAGAAGTATAATCATAACTTTGAATTTCCTAGATGACTAGTACTACCACATGGATATGGAAGCAATACTAATAGTTCAGAATTTTCATAAGCGATGGAGGGGATAACTTTTTTCCAGTAGTTCATTTAATTTCTAGTTTGAATATCTTTTGTCCAGTAAATATAGTTCTCTTTCCCTTTCAGACATTTAATCGACAGTTATGTAGATCAACTGTATAAACAAATACAACCAATATGCTTTAATTGAGATATTATCCCGCGAGATAATGTATCAAAATTTAATGAGATATCGGCACCATTAAATTTAATTTAGAGCTATCGTGTTTCCACTGACTGCTCCATTCAAATATTCCTAAGAACATTCCGAACATTGGAATTGAAAGAAACTACTGATGCACTGGTTCGAGAATTTCAGGGAATTATACCCTAACCACTGGAGAGACTACCTAGAAAATGCGTAATGCATGTAAGTGGAAAGTCGTTGTATTTTGTGGACCAATGCCCAAATAGACTAAAAGTGAATTGCGACTGGGTAGCCAATATATTTCGAGAAAAGACTATTCCAAATGGATGTAGCTAAATAAATGCATGGGAGGTAAATGTGCGTTTTCGGAATGAATTTGTGAATATATATTCTGCAATATTAAATAAAACGAATGGACGATAGTGAATTCAAAAGTGAAAATAATGGAGACGGGTAACGAGAGGGATGATAGAAGAATTGAAACCGAGCTTATGGATGGTAGTTGCCGTGCTGTGAAAGGCTGAACTGCATTGCGACCGTCATAGGTAACATTTACCACCGAATGCGTGAATTGATCAAAAAAACAACAGATAGAAAGGTAAAGCGAACGAAAGAGGAAAAAGGACAAGGCGAGCCGTGGAATGACAAAACAAAAGTGGATGTGTGAAAGGCAACTGCAGCGCCACAAGGTGGGCAAACGCGGCCAGACACGCAGACAGCTGCACGGCGGCAGGTGGGCCTCTTCGGCCACACGGGCCGTTGCCCTGGGCGGCGTCCGGCGTGGGGCGCGGGGCGTGGCGCCGGGCAGGCGCGGGCGAGGCGGGCCTCTGGCGGCGGGGCGGGGTGGGGCCGGGCGTGGCACGCGGCGGTCCGGGCGCGGGGCCGGGAAATGCGCGCGTAGTCGCGCCGATTACTGGGTGGGCGCTGGCGCGCGCAAAGTGGGGGCAGGGGCGGCGGTGTGGGCCCGGCCGTGCCTAGATCGAAACAGGCGCGATGGTGGGCGGGAACACCTGTGGCCCGGCGCGACGCGCCGCCCGCCGGGCGCGGCGGAGTACGTTGATCCGGGTAAGGGGGGCCGCAAAGCGTTGCGGGAGGGGGGTGGGGCGGGGGCCGCCGTGGCGGAGTTTGAGATCTCATTGTACCCACTATGCGATCCCTTGTTGTTATCAAACCAGTGGTATGATGTTATTCTTCGATCTCCAATGAGGACGTGGAATTATTTTTAATAAAAGAGATGAAAAACTTGCACGCATGGTGTACGCCGCCAGCCTAGCAGCCACGCAACGCCTCCCACCGGTCCGGCCGGCGGAGCGCACGGGCGCCGCACTGCTCCTTCGCGAAGGCTAACGCGGCTCTCGCGAACGCGCTTAGTGGAATGACGTATTGGAAGCACCGATAGAAGCTTTGGGCGGCTAAGACCTGTGACGAAGGAGTCTCCCGCCACCTTCGCTGTGATCATTGCCCCCCCACGGTCAGTGCTCTGTATCTCCGCTGCAAACCGTCACAATGTCGCTCTAGCACTCTGGCCGCTATCGTCTCTCTATCACTGTAGCTCTCGCTCTAGTTTGCAGGTCGATGGGCGATTCTGCGCCCATCTCTTCGCTCTCGATTATTTCAATGATGTCCGAGTCTCGCTCCCAATCCGTCTCATACAGCCCCTGCTTCGTTTCCTCCGCGCTTTTTTTGTTTCCTTTTGTTTCCATCTTCGCCAACACTCTTCCTTTCACCCATGCTCTCGTTTCGCCCTCAAGAAACATATTTCCCTCAATCGGTTTAATGACCAAATTATTCCGAGCCGGGTCAATGCCAAAGTCCCAATTATTCCTGTATAGCGTGGGGTATGTTTGTTATTCGGCTGGAGTGATCATCCCTCGCCGTGATCCCAAACAGTGGCACCGATTTCTTACGCCGGCTTGGATCCTCCCCAACCAGGTCACACGAGGCGTGACCGCTTCAGAAGTCCTCTGGTCTCTTCTCTACAGAGTGTAGTGAGTGCATGTCAGTGTCCAGTGCGACACACCTTGTGTAAGATAGTGTGTGAGATTAACAAGATGGGAAAGGGAAAGATCGCGGGCGAGTGTAGGCGTTGTTAGACTAGTACCGGCTCATGACATTCGTCGGTATTGATCGGCAGGAACCAATGCAAACTACTCAGAGCAGCCTGCCGTCTAGAACGCCGTCTACCTGGCCCTCATTTGCCAGGACTCGACCAAAACTCTCCAGTCAGCGGTTGAACTTCCGTACTGCAAGTAGACCTTTGCCGTCCTTCAATTGCGTTTGCCACCGACACGCTCTGATGCGGCCAAGTGGGTTTCTGCCCGTTTGCTGTCAGATGCAATTAGACGGCAAGAAGGAGCTGGAACTCGACGATATGCGCGGCAATGAATGCCCCTGCACACTTTCAAATCCTCACGAAAAAAATGTAAAAGAAGCAATTTTTTTCGGAGAGGAAAATTTACTTCAACTTCGACTGCTTTGGTTGTTTTCGACAGCTACTCAAATGCCGACGTCAAGTGGCCAGTCAATTATGAACACTATAAGAAGGATACTTGCTTTATTGTCAAGGATCAGAATGCTTTATTGAAAAGAATAATAAATTATTATGATGCACTTTATTCACTAGAGCGGCAATGTCCTTAACTCATCTTGGCAATATAGTAGCTAAGAGAATGTCAGATCAAAGAAAAACCTCCCACTTACCGCTACCTTTTATTCCATTTTCCAGTAACACCTAAGACTCATTTGAGCTTGGCGGCAATTTGCAAGGTCGTCCACAGTCGAACTCTTGACTTTTTTTTGCGGTTGAGACTCCCAGCTTTAATGTGAAATAATGATGATTAAGCTGGCATTAGAACTAGGCTCTTCACTGAATCTACGATGCATAGTAGTAAAACAGAATAATGTAATTCTCCTAGAGAATTACTTTTATTAATGATCTTATTGAAGTTGATAAAGTTTCTAAACATTTACTAATAAAGTTGGATAATAATTTCACTCAATCTAAAATTATTCAAATTATGCTCATTATTCAATTAACGCATGGCACATTATACCAGAAAAATGAATTGTATCCGAAATATTAACAAATATGAGCATAACAAGCCGCGGAGAGGCCAGCCCCTTTATCAAGGTGGTTGTAAAGTTGTTCTAGATAACCGTGCATAGGGCCGGCATAAGGGCCCGCACATACCACTGTACTAACCGATCACTCGTACAGTGAGATAAATAATATTTGTCAACGTAAATGCTATATGCCTGGCCCAATATACTACTTTTTCCTCTGAAATATATTCCTAATACAAACTCAACTTAAATAATGTTTTCTATCAATTGACGACATGAATTGTCCAGAGTTTTATATTAAAAGCGTATCGTAGAAAACATTAGAAGGACCACACTGGAAGAAATATTAAAATACATCGGTTGAGAAAATTTTGTGAAACTCTTTATAAAATAAAAAAATGCAAATTCAAAGTAATTCATTAATTAATGAGCAAACTATTAAAATAAATTGATTTGTAAAATAATATAGATTTACCCTAATAAGCAATAACTAACCACAACAGCTAGAAATAAATAATTAAGCCTGTTAAATAACTTCAATTAAATCACCACCACATAAATATTTCCGTGGACACCCTTCGATCAACTTCCGATTATTTTTCGACTGCTCAATACTGCGAGTATTTTTTTGCAAACATAGATTATTAAATTCGATTTATTGAAGTGATAAATTTTTTAACATCGATGTTTTGATGCACATTTTTGTGGAAGATATCTTATTTATTAATTGAATTTTATAAAACAAAAAATAACCTATATTATTTAAAGAAAATATAATAACGTTCAGAATTCATAAGATTAACAGTCTTTGCACCAATGCTCGAGCAAGAGGGTGTGCAAAGATAATGTTAGGGTGATTATTGATTGATAATGTGATTATTCTATATTATTCAAATTCAGAAATTGGTTTAAATGTTGACTTTTTTTGTATTCGAACCACAATCGATGAATTATAAAATAATAAACAACGAGAGGCACCGTGAAATATATCGATCGCCTTATGAACATTCCTGATTAGAATTACTTAAAACAGGTTTTAAAACATCGGATTTTTTCTAATCGTCACTAGTCTCAATTATAAATTAATAAATAACAGAGAATCCGTGAGTGAAATGGAATCGCTCTCTGGTGCTCGTGTAACACCACTGGATGTTACGAGGTGTAGCTAAAAATAGTTATTCAGATAAACAATGGCACAGTTTGGCGCGCATGTAATTTGAAAAACATCGATTTCAAAAAATATGAATTATCGATGTTTGCAGAATGTCGCGATCTCCACTCCTCGCGTTCCGCGTCAAGCCGCCGAGGGTGCGGGCGGGGCGCGTCTTTTCCAGTCGCACGTTCGCGCGAAACGCAGGCCGGGTGCAGGCCGGGCGCGAGTGAGAGAGAGCCGGAGACCAGCGAGCCGACCGCCAGCCGCTGCGGCCCGGGGCTCGGCTACGCCCGCCAGGACAGCGATTTGTATGGGGGCCCCGGGGCGCGTGGGTGCGGTGCCAGGCGCGGTATCGGCGCGGACAAACGCAGCGGAAAAACACCCGGCGCAGCGCGCCTAGCCACCGCACATTTCTCCGCGTTCGCGGAGCGGCGCCGCCTCCTGCATCTTCGCTGCCCCGGACCCACAGCCCCCCCTGCCTCCCAGCAGCCGCTCGCTTGCAATCCTTCTTCCTTCCCGCCACCGCCTCGCCTGGACGACTCACTCCTTATCCGCACGCACGCGCTGCGAGGCTTTCTGCAGCTTTGGAGCCGCGCGCCCGCGAGCGGTGTCGGCCCTGTGGGACACACCTCAGATGTCTCCGCCCGGCTTCCTGCGTTCTTTTAGTATCTCTGAAGGGGGAGCCGCAGTCCGCAGGCTCCTGAGTGCGCCGTGTTGTAAAATAACGGATTTATTTTATAGCCAAGACCGCCTGCAATGGTTAATGTTTACAAAGATGTATAAATAATATGTATTTTTAATCAAGAATTTCACACAAGAAAATTACTATCGACCACGCTGCTAGCTTGCTTCTCGCACACAAACGTAATCTTAACATTTGACCAGCGCCCTTCCTACACAGGTGCGGGAGCCTCTCCCTGGGACTCCTGATTCGGGATGTGCCTCCCAGTTTCTTTTGATATCTATTTTCGGGGGACGAACTCTGGGAAGTACCGAAAAACGTTGTTTTTAAAATAGGATGGAATGGATTTGAAGCATCAACTTGGTTAATAACAGTTCATTCTTATGTAAATAATTAAAATGTGTAGTAGAAAGATAAGTACGAAAAACGATAAAGAAACATTTGGTCGGTCTCTCCCTGCCTCCAGCGTCTGCCCCTCCCTCCGGTCCACAGCCCGCGATATTGCTCACATGTCACTGTTCGCCCTGGCTCCATCGCAGCTGCCTTCACGAGGAACTACAACTCTTCCACTCGAGTCTGTGACTTTTGCTGCAGCTGAGAAGACTTGCGTGTCGCCTGGGGAGTACCTCGTCCCTCATAATACCTGCATGGCTCTTGTTCTACTAAGTACACCGCTGGTTGTTTGTTCTATTAAGAATCGGAATGAACAAATCAAGATGTTGACGCATGACACGAATGAACAATATTTAGATCAACAAGTTAAAAGTATTGT
>BOPP01000033.1:5203067-5219455 GCA_017312745.1 Gryllus bimaculatus | reverse complement strand
GGCCCCGCCCCGCGTTCACGCGTCCGCGCCCGAGAGCGGCCTCGCCGCGGGCGGAGGTGGGGATGGGAGCGCGGGTGTGAGAAAACAAAGTGCGCCATCGCCCATCGCTGCTGCTGCTGCTGCCGCGTCGGGAATGGGTCGTTGTGGGCGGCTCGGGAAGGAGGGGCGGGGACTTTCTTGGAACTTGCGTGAGGATAGACGTTCTTGATGTTTGAGGGGTGAAAGAAGAAAGGATGGAGAGTTGTGTGCCAAAATGAATTAGTATTCTTTGTGTCTGTGGAAGCTAATGTATTACGGTAGTAAGATGACAAAAGAAAGGAATAGAGAGGAGTAATAAATATTATGGGAAAACGGCAAACAAAATTTTGGGGGAATTGCATGAGATATGGAATACTTTGCGTACTACAAGTTGACTCAACGGACGGCATTCAGATCTTCGAAGCCCTTAAAATGATCTTCGCTAGGGTCCCTTTCTTCCCTCACTGCTCTTCTTTTTTTCATTATTCGCAACTCTGTACTATCAATGTATGATGCTCCTCGAGAAATATAGGCATTTGAATGAATATATTTTCGTGGAGAGAGATGCGAAGTCTAAGCTGTTAGGACTTTGCTGCTATACAGGAAAGGAGAAGATAAGGGAGAGGATGTTCCCGGGTATTCGAAATATCTGAACTTATGCGATAGTGAACTGAAAGGAACTTAGAGTGATGGAAAAAAGAAGGAAAGAAGAGAGAGCATTATTTAAAATTATGGAAGAGGTAACTAAAATATTATGGATATTTGATAAAACACAGTAATTCTCTAGAGAAAATTCCTTTTGGAAAATATTTAGATAGAAAGGAGTCAGTAAATTAAGTAAGATCCATTGAGTGACATAAAAATTCAGATGGCATCGAGGGGATGACGTATTACGGGCTAAAGAAAGAACGTAAATGTTTTTGAATCACCCTTAAGTCTATTGGTATTATTGCTCTCTCACCCTCTCTCTCTCTCTCTCTCTCTCTCTCTCTCTCTCTCCCTCTCTCTCTCTCTCCCTCTCTCTCTCTCTCCCTCCCTCCCCCTCTCTCTCTCTATCTCTGTCTCTCTGTCATCTGTCTCTCTGTGTCTCTCTGTCTCTCTCTCTTTCTCTGTCTGTCTCTCTCTCGCAAACATATACACACTAAAAAGCGAATCATAAACACTTCTATTATCAGCATAATTAGTGTTTCATGGTAATAAAACGCACATGATGAAAGAAAGCACTGTCACTTCAGTTTTCGACTCTTTTAATGCTAAACGTAGATATGGTAATGTATAAATAATTATGGTAAACTTTTAGCAGACTGCCATAATTTTTCTCGCCAGCTGCTTTCTTTCCACTGCTTTCGTTGTTTTCCTGCTTAGGCATTATTAGCCTCTTCGAAACCCACTGATTAGGTTAAATATGCTGCCTCATGGGAAATCTTTTCAAGAATTTTTTTGAGGTGAAAAAGAAGCCATATCTCTGTGTATTTCAACATAACACAAGACTAATAATTAATCCACAATTTTCATTAATTAAATAAGTGGTTGTAAATATTATAATTGTAATAATTGGTATACTTACATATCCATAATATGTGCACTGCAAATTCATAAGATGACCTTCTCCAATGCCGAAGGCATTTACCTTGAGAACATTGACATAATTAGGACGAAGTGTTTTTAAAATGACAAATAGACAGACATGTATGGCATGAGACAATACACAGTCCTATTATCTTCGATTAAAAACATACGTACACCTTACTTACACATAACGATGTTGTAACCAATAAGAGTCAAATGGAGATGCATCCATTTACAGTTAACATATTTCGTAATCGCTGATTCCATCTAAATCTGAAATCCCCTATGTATAATCTGAGTGATTATGGTGATTGTCTCGAAAGACCATGAACAAGATTATAGCAGATTAAATTGATCACCTGTCACAGGGTAATTGATTACCAATAATCGATGTAACTTGTCGAATAATCGTTATCGATCCTGGCAAAAGCCAATCTGATAATTGCGTACGCTATTTACTTCCATGATTTTCGTATCTACGGAATCTATCTATCTATCTATCTATCTATCTATCTATCTATCCATCTATCTATCTATCTATCTATATCTATCTATCCAGGATTTAGTGTGTATCTGCAGTCAGCATAGATAAAGTTTTCCTTTCAGAAAGACATTAATAGAAAATAGAAGTGAAACGCAGTAATTTCTGTGAAAACTTAAAGCTAGTCCAATTGCTGCGGAAAGGAGTCTAGCGTGGTTTGCGACTCGCGAAGGAAATCTCTGTTGTTTGCCAAAATGTAGGATGTACACATCACCATATAACACCTTCAAACACGTTGCGCTCGAAAAAGGCACTGAATTTTTACTTTGTTTGAGAAGACGGCTTATTAAGTAACCCGCCGACTGGCGGCGACATTTCGCACTGGTATCACGCGTAAAAAGAAGAGGTAAAGAGCGGAGAATAAAAGGTTGTAAATTGAGCTCGCGTGTTGCCCGCGACGTTGGGTGCGGTTAAGTATCTCCTTGAAAGATGTTTACGGAGGAAAAGGAGCCGCCGACAGAACTCTCTTTTCTTTGCAGTCCCTCCTGAAACCAACACATCGTTTCGTTCCGCTAGAGAATTGTCTCTTCCACTTCTTTCAAAAACACATACTATTTTTACATGGTCCACACTCTATTAAGGGCATATTTGTCTCTTCATGAGCTCCGTTCCGGTTAAGTGGTGATGTCATGGGGGGAAAATTGGTCACACCTACCAAGTCGTGCCGAGACTGACTATAATCCATCCCTTTTTCCACTTTGTTCAGAGTTAATGCTGTGGGGTGTAAGAGATGACTTCTGACATTTTTCAGAATTAAGATTACTGACTTTGTACACATTTTGTATGAATGAGATACAAAGGCTCTCTTTATAGCTCATTAGCTTTCAAGTTCAAAAACATTACAGTTAAAATAGATTCATACTCCATGTGGATCCCACTTCTGTCGATAATACGATCATTAGACTTTTCTATGTAACGTAAAACATCAGTCATCACCATTTGAGCCCGTACTCTTCAATTGTAATTTTGTAAAGGGAATGATATTTCAGTGGTTAGGCGGAAGAGCACGCCTTATGGCCTGAGCCTCGCTACAAATAAAGACATTATTATGTTGTTGTTATTTTATTATTATTATTATTATTATTATTATTATTATTATTATTATTATTATTGCAGGTTTATCTTTCACAGTTTTCTATTCCTTTATTACTTAGGAGAACTTATATAAGTCAAGATATCTCTTAACCACGAGGTTAGGGAAATGTTTATATTAACAGACATATTCACAAACATCAATGCTCTAACCGAGATTCAAATCCGCAATCCTTTGAGCTGAGATAGCCACGGGACATCCACCCTAGCGACCATAGTTCACTAGTCCGGCGTCGCTTCTGCTTAAGTTATACTTCTTCTACCGCCCCTTCCCGATTCCTAGAGTGGCCTTTATCATGGGGAGAGGGTCGTATAGGGTAACAGTCCATCTCCAGGCCCGGAGAGGAGACATGAAGATTGGGATGGGGAAGGAAGAATCTAGTGCGACTTTCGACCCGGCATTTAATAAACTGCTCCGGCATTCTCCTGGGAAATGCGCGGAGAAATTCTTGATAACGACCGATCGAAGCAGCCAGTCTTTTTTCGCGCAGGCGTTGGCAACGTCCGGCGCAGCTAATTAGCTGGTGCCGAAAATTTGCCGTCGATCGTCATTACTCAAACGTCAGGGCGCAATGGCCTTTCTGGGTCTACGAGGCTGCCAAATCGAAAGCGTGCCTACGTGCACATACGACGCCAGGTTCGAATCCTTCCCGACGAATCGTTCGGCATGACTATCGAATTTCGGTAAAGCAGGACTTTTTCCTTCCAATGTGAAATATATCGTCTTGTGGTTTGAAATATTTTTTTCATATTATTTGTCATTTATTTATTAGTATTCGATGAGCCTTTACCATGTCCAGCCCTGTAGACCTTTGTGGTCGAGGTGGCTAGTGTGAACGGACTCGGCGCCTCATTTCGGTGGGTCGCGGGTTCCAGCCCCGTCTTAGATATGGTTGTTTGGCCCTTGTCTCTTATGTATGTTGTCGCGAAGGGCCTCGCGTTCTGGTGACGCCCGTTCTGAGGAGCCCGCAAGTGTGATGGTGTCAAGTATTGTCGAATATGCGTGTCATCAGAACGTAAAGGGCAACCGACTGACGGTCGGATAAAAGCCCTAGAAAAAAGTACCATATCTACGACCACATTTTGTCGTCACGTTGAAGGGCATTGAAAGTAGCACCATTTGAAAGCTTGTTGTTTCACCAGGAAGTAACCGGTTTGGACGTTCTTTACGCTTGGGAGTGAATTGTGACTTATCGATTGCCGACACGGCCCGAGAAACGTTCATCCGAAACACAAAGAAAATATTTCCTTAGAAAATCACGCTGGGCTGTGGTACTAGTTCCGAAAGGATTTCGTATTCTCCTTACACACGCGAAATTTGACGTTCGACCCTCCAACTGAATAAAGAAAGTTTTGAAAATTCTTCAAGTGCACACAATAGATCCTTTGAAGCAGTAAAGTAGCCGAAAATAAACCAACACCGGAGTTGCATCGGCTGCTTTTACTATTTCCAGAATATGGAATGTTTATATATTGCCTGTACAAACACCTTCATTGAGTGTAGTGAATGAAGATATTCTAACTGGTTATATCTAATTTTGATTTTTCTTCCATTGAAATATCACTATTTTTATGCTGAAAGTAATGAAGCAGAATTACATGCGTCATTTGTTTAAGAAATAAAATTTATTCCATGAAGATATAAAATCTGGTATACTTTAAAAATGTGATTCTTAGTCCTGTTTATTAGACAAAAATAATTTGTTCAATTTCCTTCAAAACATTTATCTTTTAACTCTTAATTCGGACCGTGGTTGACGTTTGTAAGGCTTTTTTTGTTTTTTTATTTTCTACTTTGAATGTAGAAAAATGTACCATATTCTCAAGTTTGGAAAATCAAGGAATGATTCGTTTTGAAAGTATCTTATACATTTTTTCCATTGTGCACATTCTGTTTTGAAAATATTATTATTAGCTATAAAATTATCTGTGTTATTTTTATTATTCTTTGAAATTATCATTATAGGTATACATAAACCTTAAATCCTTGTTTTTTTTCTTTACATCGTAGCCTGTTACTGTTTATAAGTTTTATCCTTGTTCTGTATTTCACTAATCTCTTATTAGGTTTTTCTTATTCTTTCATTTCTCATTTTGTATATTAATGCACATAATTGACATGCAAATCATTTATTCGAGGTTAAATGTTTTATTACACATTTTGGTCTTATCCTTCTTTGTCTGCTAGTTAACGGTAATGCCCGGGCTTCGTCGAACTTCTTCGCTGCACTGTGGTAAGAGACATGTAGCGAACTTAACTTATTCCCTTCACCATAACTAGCAAACTCCACCTGCCTGAGTGCTGCCTACCTGCCTGAGCTTTTCTTAGTCACACAAGTACAGAAACTAAAAGAAATTGAAAGGAAAAATACAATTCTATATTTGCCTCAAATAACAATGATGATGATGATGATGATAATGATAATGATAATGATAATGATAATGATAATGATAATGATAATAATAATAATAATAATAATAATAATAATAATAAAAATTGAAAAATATATTCACATGAATAAATAATAATTAAGTTAGTGTAGCGAAATTAAGTAAATGACTAGATGACTAGTCCGTGATGCGACGAAGGACCGGCGAGGGGCAGCCAGGTGCGCAGTTCTAGGGAACATCCGCTGTTCTGCAGCGGTGGGGCTCCGCCTCCGCCTCCACCCCCGCCACCACCCCTGCCACCGCCACCGCATCTGCCTCCACCTCCGCCACCGATACCACCTCCGCCACCGTCAGCGCCACCGCCACCGCCGCTGCTGACCCGTGACGCTGCGTTCGAACTTTTCGAGCTCTCGACAATCGATAGCACCTGTGCGCGGCCGCGACCTCCACCTCGCCGCGTTGCCACCCCCCGGCTCCCCTCTCCCCCTCCCTTCGCGCGTCGGAGTAGGGGCAGCCACTCGACTAGAGACAGTGGGCCTGCTTCTGCGCCTTGGCCCTTATCTCTCGTGGGATGCGATTTCGAGCAATCGTGAGGTAATTAACAAATTATTTTGTTGATTTTGGATTGTTTTTGGATTATGTGGATCTGTTGTTGAGTGATGTTGAGAGTTATTGGGCAATATTAGATTACGTCGATAAATTGATATTGAATGTTATGGAGCTATTATTGAATGAAATGAGTTATTGGATTGTACTGAACTATTTTGATGACAATGGACGACATCGTTGATTTTCGATAAATGCTGGTTACAATTTACCCTTCAAGCAACACTCACTTATTAAATACAACCGTGCTTGATGCAAAATTGAGTCTCACAGTCCAAGCAAAGAACGGTTGCTGTCTTGTTCGAGTTGCCGAGAGTGCGAATGGTGTTTGGTGTGATTTTCAAGTAATCTTCTCTTCTTCAATTAGCGTCACAACCCATTTCGAGCTTTGATCCGGCACCCACATTTTCGCATTACCACCAGAGTCTTGCCACGTAGTAAGAGGTTGTCCACATGTAAATGTGATAGCATCCTACTCCAAAAGATTGAGTGGGAAAAGAATGGGGAAGGGAGAACCGTATGCACTCCAGGGCCTGATGTTTAAGGTCCCGCGCTAGCATTCGAGTGAAATTGACCCAAGGATACCACAGTAGGGATCGATCAGAACACCCGGCCTCGACATTTCCCGTCTAAATAGGCTACTTAACTGAGAGGTTTTGCCCTGAGGAAGGTCGCAGAATGGCGGTACTTGTAACCTTCTCTCCTGCGACTAGGACGGAGTGTCACCCGAACAGCCAAGTAGTTATAAGCTACTTAACTGTTGTTGAAAATCCCTCACAGCAACTGCTCTGGAACCTGGCTCAGCACTCCTTCGATTGTCTACATGCTTCCATTTTCAATGGTACCCCGATATTCCAAATGTCAGAGCAAAACTGAAAGATCAGTAATCATATACTTCGACGTGACTTGACTTCCCGAACTTCGAAATGTGTATTAGAAACCTGTAAGGAAAACAAAGAAAATTCGAAATATAAAGAATTCAATTTATCAAATTTCGATTTCTCGAAATTGCATTGCATTGTATTTCAATACGTCTTGAGGCGAACAAAGAACATTCGAGATATCAGCAACTTCCATCCCCAATACCCAATTTTAAGTTATCATAGTTGAAATATATTTCAATAAACTTGCAAGAAAAACACAGGAAATTTGAAAAATCTATTTATTCCATCTCGAGTGTACGATATTGCACTGTAACTGTAAATTTAGAAGAAAAACTACGAAAAGTTGACACTCGAAGGAATTTGAAGTATCTGATATCCAATTATCGAAGTTGCAATGTATTTCAATATCGAAATATCGACTTTTTTTTCTTTTTCAATTGCCATCCCTTCTCATTGGGAGCAGTGTGCAGCGGTTCCCTCCTACGCACCCCTCTCTTTTGAGCTCATTTCGCCGAATCAACGGATCAAAAGGCGCTGCGCTTTATCTGCCACAGCGACAGCGAAACGTTTTGGAGCTCGCGCGTCGGAACGTTTCGGTCCGGGCTGGACAACAGATGTCATTTACAGCGGGCGCCTCGAAATGTAATGCAATATGAAGCAAATTTTTCGGTTCTTTGAAGGGAAAATATAAACGAATGGAAAGCGCACTAAGTATGTATTTTTATAATTGTGGGGTACGTTTAATTTCACTGTCTAATTCGTTATATTCACCTTGTGATAGAAATGTTTTCTTTTCTTAGTGATTTTTCACATTTAATGATTTTTGAACATTTTTACTTTATCAATGCTCATGTTTAAGTAAATACGCATACAATTAAAAGCTGCATAGATATGAAATTAATGTAGTGTGAAATTCACTGCATATTTGCTTACTGATCTTGTGTGTGATGATGATGATGTACTGCCGCTAATAACATGTAAATTTATGTGTATAAAATAAATAAATGTAAACTTAGATTTCTTAATCAAGTGGATTCAATTATCAGCCATGTGTTGATTCGACTTGTCACATCACAAATTGACTAAGTAACAGTATATTTTTTTTTATTTCTTGGTTGCTAATAAGTTTCTTCTACGAAACATGATAAATTGAGTTCTACGAATCCATTAATTCCTTTCATTTTGCACTCGTAATCTCGGAATATTCTCGGGTTTCTTCCTTCATTATGAACTATTCAACAGTTTCAATTTATTTATTGTAAAAGATTTTCTTATTGGATTGTTCGTTCGTCGAGCGAATATGCCAATCCTATTTCGTCTAGTTGGAGTGTCAACGTGGCGAGTGGTCACGGATGCTCCCCCCGCCATTGCCACCACCTTCTCCGTCCTTGTTGCGCCAAAGCGAATGCTGCCACTGCCGTCACGACCTCCATTCCCTCATCCCGCCACGCTCCACATTCGACACGGCCATTTCCGACACCACTATCGACGTGGGTGGACACCACCACCACCGCCACACTGCTGACAACGCCTACACCATTATCATTAATATCGCCGAAACAGCGCCCTCCGATTTCCCCGACATTGTTGGTGCTTCTGCCCCTATCACTGCCCCCACACACACCTACACAAACAATACACAACTTCTGCCGCCGCCATCACCAGCCCCACCACCATCACCACCGTCACAACCATCACCATCACCATCACCGCCATCACCATCATCATCACCACCACCATTACCACCACCATTACCACCACCATTTCCACCACCACCAACACCACCACCATCACCGCCACCATCACTGCCACCATCGCCGCCACTACCACTACCACCACCACCACCACCACCATCACCACCATCACTACTTTCATGAAATACCATTCACCATTGTCGCGACAAACACTTCATCTCTCTCCGTCTACCCTGTCGCCTCCGCTAAAACTACCACCAATGCGATCCGCCATTACCACTAAAACCACCTCATCCCTGTCTGTTGTCTGATTTCCTCTCCTTGGCCCCGCCACTGCTTCCACCCCCACCGTAACCGCCATTGCAACCGCCACTGTGCCCGTCTCCCTCTCCGCCTTCCCCACCGCCCCGGCCGCTGCAGCCGCCGGTGGCGCTGCAGTTCCGCAGATGGCGCTTATCGGCGGCGCGGGCGCGGGCGCGGCTCCTAAACTGGCGCGCAGGTGGCCCCGAGGGCGCCCGCGCGGCGGCGCCGGTGGCTGGCGGGGGCGGGGGCCGCAGGCCGGCGCCGCCGATGGGGGTGTTTTGCGGCGGATGCGACGGGTTAAAGCGGCCGCTTATTTTAAGCGGATTCTCCCGCGGCGCACGCCCTCGGTCGGTCGGTCGGTCGGTCGGTCGGACGGTCAGCGTGTGTCGGCTTTTTTTAGCGCACTTGCGTCACGTGCCGGTTGCAAATGCACGCGCGAGCAGGCCGCGGCGGCGGCGGCGGGCGGCGACCGCGGGCGCTTCGCTCGCGCTTTGTTCTTCGTGTGTTTATTGGACGTTCATTGACGGCGCTTTAACGCTCATTATGCTGCTTTTGATATTAGGCGCGTTCTTGTGGATTAGTGAGAATGGGTTGGTGGGAATTTTGTGGTTTTTCGAAGGAAATAAAAAAAATGTATATTTGCGTTTCAAGCGTGTATTTTTGTGATATGTCCAAATAAATGCGTTTCAAATCAAAATGGGTTTGTGGAATCTGTACTTCGTTTTAGTGGAGAGAGAGAGAGAGAGAGAGAGAGAGAAGAGGGAGAGAAGAGAGAGAGAATGAAACAGAGGGAGAGACAGACAGAGAGTGTGAGAGAGAAACAGAGAGAGAGAGAGGGCCAGAGAAAGAGGAAGAGACAGTGAGAGAAACAGAGAGAAAGAGAGAGAAAGAGAGAAACAGACAGAAAGAGACAGGCAGAAAGAGACAGGCAGAAAGAGACAGGCAGAAAGAGAGCAGACGAAAGAGACAGACCGAGAACAGACGAAAGTAGAAAGAGACAGACAGAAAGAGACAGGCAAAAAGAGACAGGCATAAAGCAGACAAGACATAAAAGAACCACAGAACCAGGAATGAGTTCAGACAGAATGAGCAGACAAAGAATGAGACAGACCAGAATGAGACAACAGAATGAGACAGACAGATGAGACAGACAGAATGAGACAGACAGAATGAACAACAGAAAGAGACAGACAGAAAGAGGCAGATAGAAAGAGGCAGACAGAAAAGAGGCAGGACAGAAGAGCATACAGAAAGAGAACCAGACAAGAAGAGACAGACAGAAAGAGACAGAACAGAAAGAGAACAGACAGAAATAGACAGACAGAAAATAGACAGACAGAAATAGACAGACAGAAAAGAGACAGACAGAAAGAGACAGACGGAAGCAGACAAAAGAGGAAAACAGACAGAAAGAGACAGACAGAAAGAGACAGAACAGAAAGAGACAGGACCAGGAAAGAGACAGACAGAAAGAGACAGACAGAAAGACAGACGAAGGACGACAGAAAGAGACAGACAGAAAGAGACAAGACAGAAAGAGACAGACAGAAAGAGACAGACAGAAAGAGACAGACAGAGACACAGTCAGATAGACAGAGAGAGACTGACTGACAAACAGAGAGAGACTGACTGACAGATTGAGAGAGATTGACTGACAGACAGAGACTGACTGAATTAAAATAAGCATGAGAGTTGAAATGTTTTGATTCATAGAAAACTATATCACATATTTTGAATATAAATTAATGTCAACTAATACAAACAGGTGAGTTTCAAGGAACAAATATAATAGTATGATTTGTCCAGAAAAAGAAGTAATAAATTTTACTGTACGTTCCTGAATCACGTGTAATTTATTTTGCACTTCCATTGTAAATGCGTTCATTATGTTTCCGATGAAAACCTGATTCTTTTATTGAGTTTCTGGAAATAAAAATCGTCTCCAATCTGGCTTACAGCATTTTGTGTACAATAGAGTACTGCGCAAACCAAACATTCCAAGTGGTATGGGAGCGCAGTATTTAATATTCAGAATCCCGCAACACGCTATGCATGCCCCGCATGGCACCGCTTACTACCTCAGTAACGCGTGTTATAACACGTCTTTATAACACCAGACTTGTTTTATGGCGGGGAAGAAATTTAATTCTCATCCTCATGGAAGGAATTAACGCTGCTGAAGGGAGCATCATAAAATATGTGTGTCGGGAAATGAGAAACTCGGCTTAGCTGCGAATGGAGGAACAGTGGTGGCTCGAATAGGTGATTTAAGGTCGGATATAGCCGAGTTAAAACAAAGATGGTGGAGCATTATCCCGCTATCTTTGGAAGCCGAGAGTGGATGCATTGTCGCCGAAATAGATTCTATGCGAATTGAGATCTACTTGCACCTTAAATGACACGCGGAACAAAGCATGCGGTGTTAGTTTTGCAACAACGGGCTTCCACTTCATCTTCGGTGTTACATTTACTGCGTTTATCTTGATGTAGTATTATTATTTATTATTATTTTTACAACAGTGCAGTAAAGTACTCTCGATAATGATTATTTTAGTTCTTATACTGTGTCATATGCACTGTTTAATAAACATTGTATGTAATATAGAGTCCAAGAGCTCGTAAAAGTACCATTTATCAATGGCATTATATAATACGCTAAAGAAATATGACGTTTTTGTACCATTTATAAGAGACCATCAGCACAAAACCATGTGCGTGTGCTGTTGTTACCCACCGACCTGCATCCAACAGATTTAAAACGATACGAAGTCCGCAGATTATGCTATAAGGGGGAAGCAGATGTTTTCACTTAATTGCAAATTCAGAATTCAATCCCTATCCAAATATAAATTTACTGTTCAATAAAATATACGGTCACTATATTCATTATCTGCCTTTCGTCATTTATTTATCCTATCGATGCCTATCGATGCCTCGATATCGATCATGCCTATCGATGATTTATTTAAAAGATTTTTTTTAATTCGTCATTATTAACATCTATAAATTACGTTACCTAGTACTATGTGGCCAAACCGAAGGCCATTAAGTCATTAAAACTTACATTATAGAGTGTTCTAACATTTCAGATTCTAGTCTGCACCGTGGCATTCTGCAGTGAACCTGGCCGAGAGGTCCTAGGATGCTGACGTTAGCCGATGACGCGCCCGAAATCACTAATCAATCAATCAACCGTCAGGGCCGACAGTTTTCCTGCTATTCGAGGCTAGAAGAGCCCTGTTGACTTCATACCACGTACTGGTTCACGTAGTTCAAGTACAGTCCGATCGGTGAAAATAAGCACGCCTGTTTCAGGGTCCGCTTTCAATTCGTTTTTTTTTTGTATTTCAACTACATTTTTTTAATATTTCAAAGTGTGGAGATTCTAAATGAGGTGACTAGTTGTGTAATGTGTTCCTGTCAGATGCATACTTTTCCAACTGGAGCACGAAACTCTTTACCGATTTCCCCATTGCTAATTCATGCTTGCCTCCAGCCACCTTCGCGCGTAGCCTCGCAAACTCCCAAGGACGATAATACCTAACATCCTGTTCTATCTCGATTAAGTTTGTCGTCCAGTTTCCCGCGATCCAGTTCCCTTGAAGCTGAGATGGCCTCTTGTTTTAAACGCTATTAAAGTAGCTTATGTTGTCGTGCTAGTAAGTCGATCCCTTCATATGAGGCAGAGATTAGTGTCAAAACTGAAGCCCGTTTGTCGATATAAAAATAGTTTTTTTTTTATTACAGAGTAGCGAATATTTCTTGTTATCAAATTTTGCCAAAAACGCTCGTTGCAACATGTATTCATAATTCAACTAAATATACTGGAATAATATTTTTATATTTATCGAATATTTTAAAATAATAATAATAATAATAATAATAATAATAATAATAATAATAGTATATATGAATGTAGGTATGTTATAAATATATTTAATAAAATTCAGTGTAATTAACTATGTCTTGTTTGTAATTAAGTATTATTATTGTTGTTATTGTTATCATTATTATCATTATTATCATTATCATTATTATCATTATTATCATTATTATCATCATTATTATTATCATTATCATTATTATCATTATCATTATTATCATTATCATCATTATTATTATTATTATTATTATTATTATTATTATTATTATTATTATTATTATTATGTGCAGTGCAGTGACGTTGTGAAACTGAGAGAAAGGAGTGAGGAAGGACATTACAGCTCGCTGTATCGCAGTGCGGTGAAGTGAAGTTTGGTGAAGTGGGGTTCTGTGAAAGATTGCACGGTGAAATGTTTACGTCATTTTGTAAAGTTTGTAGATTTTGTATAGTTGTTAAGTTCTGTAATGTTAAGTTAGTGTATTCTGCCACCAAGTCCTCACACTTAATTGCAGAATTATTAATAAATCTAAATCGAATAACAACAACAACAACACTTGTCAGGCGTCAATTGACCTTCAGAATCTCGAAATCATAATTCCTGATGACCACTGTAATTGGCCACTGTAATTGCTCATCGAGGCAAATATTTGCCCGTCGGGGTCCTCCAGATATCCTCGCTCACCGTAGTCGTCGCACGCAGGTCAGACATGCGCTACCGCTCCGCGTCCCGTGGGGGCGCGTTGTCCTTGGTGGGCTATTGCGAGCCGTGAAATCAGAGAGTAAATAGATGAATTTTACCGCCTCGCGCGTCCGGGTCACAGAGGCGGCGGTTGCGGAGGCAGTGGTGGCGACGGGGGCGGGGACGGCGACAGGACAGAGGCTGCTTCGAGAACCGCCACGCGGCGCGCTGCTTGACACAAAGACGGCATTCCATTACGAATGTCGAATTTTAGTGTGTGACCGCCCATCACAAAAGACGTCATCAGGGATCAGTCACGTGATTTAAAATGGTGGAATTCCCTGTTCTATTGAAAGCACCAAGAACGTCTCAGTCGCGAATGTCGTGAATAGATGTAAGTGTAGAGATGTTTTGTAGTGTAGTGTTGTGAAGTGCCAAATGGTGTGTTAAAGTTTTAATTAGGTAATGTGAATCGGCTTGAACAAATTAAGTGGAGTGAAGTTTGAAACGAATAATTGATTATCCTTATGTATTGCAGTTTTATTAGTTTTCTATGTATAAATCTATCTACCTGCTTATCTATCTACTCGTCTACCTACCTAGCCCGTAGGGTGGTTGGTCATACTGCCGGTTCACATACGGATCTGTTCACAAGAGATCTTTGGCTGCAGTTCGGCTGCGAGGGGTTGACTATTCACCTTATAGTTTGGATCTCACTCCCTGCGAATTCCGTCTTCTCTTATACTTCAAGAAATTTCTTGTGAGTGAACCTGATCGCAAATAATCCGAAGATCAGCATTGTGAAAATCACACTAACGCAGAATTGCATGTGGTTCTCCTATACTGGGACCTACCCCGGGCGGCAGACTTCTACGATACAGGGATACAAATGTCGATCTCACGGTACGACAAATACCTTAGTTCTAATGGTAATTATGTAAAATATTAGTGCAAATATCATGTATCTGGAAAAAGGTTTTCCCATGAAAGTGTTTTTACTATATACTTAGTAGGGAAAATTACTTTCTGAATGCGACTCGTATACAGTGCTTTTATGTTGAGCAGTTATATACAGAGTATATGGCCGTGATATGTATTTCTTTTCTATAATAACTAATACCGATCTATTTTCAATATTTCAAAGTGAAGGAAAGGAATCTTCCATTTAAACATCTTTTTTACTTCGCATCAGAACGTATTTTTTATAATATGTGCTAAGAGGTGAAAATAATGTGAAAAACGAACATTTTTAGCCATTCTAAAGAAACAAATTAATTATTTAATTGCTAGTGTGTAAATCTTTTGAACTTTTTTATTAATTTTTCCTTCATGAATATTATGCTACGTGCAATTCCTGCAACAGAATGTTGAAACAGAATGTTATATTATAAGAATTAATTCTAGGTATTAGTATTGTAGGGACATCCTTAATTTTGTGTGATTGTCTTCATAATATTTTGAATCTTTTATTCAAACTTGCATACATTGGGAACACTCGGGGCTTTATATGTACAGTCTCTTCATGAGTATCCTCGTTGCTTTTTTAAAGCTTATAAATAATAAAATGGATTATATATTCAGAATTTGTGCACGAATTAAAGAGAAACAACACTCAACATTTGTAATAAAATCAAAGATCCTTCAGATTCGCGACTGCTGGGTGGCAGAAGGATTTTTCCTAGGATATCTGCATTTTTAAACTTCGTATATAATTTTGTATTCATATCGGTAGTGTAAGACTGAGTAATTTAATGGTCGTTAAGGAATGCATGTTTCGGAGGAGCTGGAATATTTGGGAAAATTTAATGATGTTTGACGACTTGTGCACGTGAGCAGGAAGACGTACAATGAAATACGAACAGACCGTACAGTTTTTTTCTTTTAATTTTTTGTGTGAAGTTCTTTTCGTTATTATTGTTTCTTTTCCTTAGTATTGTTTAATATTGTAAATAAATGTTTTATTTTGATGTGCATCTTGAATTTTTTTATTTAATGAAACTGTAAGTTGCCTTGTTCAAGTTTGTGAGTACCATAAAATCAACCACCCTGAAAGAACGAAATGGACATTTGCTTTTTTTCTTATTTGTGGATTTATTTCACATTCTTTTTTTAAGAAGTGAATGCGGTAATTTAATTTCATAGCCATGTAGTATTCGTTATTTGTGGATTACTGACGGCAAAACTTCTAGATAAACTGTGTCATAGTAGTATTCAATAATTTAATTATTTGGCAAACATTCCGAGAAATAGTAAATTATTATTAAGTTTTTTATAGGAATAAAACTACATATTTTTTACTCAAGAATGTGAAAAAGATTACTTGTATTTAGAAGAAGGTTTCCATTACAATAAATTATGGTTTTTTGTCCTCTTCTGCATAGCAATCGACGTCAGAAAAATTGAGTCTAAAGGTGTCTAGTAAAAAATGTGAATCAAACGTTTCTTCAAAACTTCTGTCTCAACAGACAAACTAAAAACCTTGAATGAATAACAAAAGCCTTAAAGAAATTTCTCATGTATAATTACTGTCGGCGTTGCTACACAATAGCAACTTTGCAAAACGAACAAACATCCGGAACTAAGATTTCACATTCAGTTCTTACAGAGGGTGCAGTTCGTTTACACAAACGGCCCTCATAACGGGCGGGAACACATGACAATGGGGCCTCCGCCTTCCCCGGTGCCACTCGCGCGGCGCCTCGTCTGCCCAAACACGCGCGTCTCTCCC
>BOPP01000033.1:5179000-5190183 GCA_017312745.1 Gryllus bimaculatus | reverse complement strand
GAGAGAAAGGGGGGGGGAATCGGCGTTGCGGGGCGGAGTGGTTGGGTCCCTCGACAGGCGACGAGACGCGGGTCCGGGCGCGTTTGCGGGAGCCTCGAGAGTGTGGCGCGCGGCCTCGTCCGCGACACCAACGGACGAAGCAGATGACGCGCGCAGGACGGAGCGGAGCGGAGGAGGCCAAGAGCGCGGATGCGCCAGGAAAGAAATGGGGCGAGGGCGGGGCCGTTGACGGCTGACGGCCGAATTACGAAACGCAGCGCGGACGGCGAAGACGCGCGCGAGGACGGGTGTTGTAGACGGTTGTTGTTCGAAGTGGCGTAAGGCGAACGTTGGCCGGTACGGAAGGAAGCGATGAAATGCAGAACAAACTGATTGGTTGATAGGTGGTAGGGGAGGGGGCCGGTAGGGGGTTGGTGTGGACAGGAAGGGGTAAACGTTTATAGTGGAAAGTGAGTGGAAAATTAGTGGTAAGTGAGCGCTAGGAAGGCGTTGTGCCGCTATAGGCGCCGGTGCAGCGTGGGGGTTGGTGATGGGCAGTTAGAAGGCGGATTGATGAATAGGCCGAGCTGAGTGACCTGGCGGGCGGGTGCTTAAAATAGCATTTTCGCCGCGTGAGGACAGTCACTGCCAGCAGGCGGATGGCGGCTGGCGACGGGCGAGGGTTAACGGGCTAACGGGCGACGGGCGACGGCGGACGGGGGCGACGGAGACGGGACGGCGCGACGGGCGGCGGGAGACGGGGGCGACGGGCGTCGGGAGACGGCGGTGCCGCGGGGGCGACGCGGCGACAGCCGGGGCGGCGAGAGGCGGGCGACGCGGGCGATCGGAGTGGCGTGGGTGGCCGGGCCCCGCGCGTCTTCCGCCGTCGACGCCGGCGCCGAGGCAGCGCGGTTGGCGTTCGCCCGCGGAGGATCCCCGGACCGGCGTCGCCGCTGGCTTATCCTGATTACCCGACCGCGCCGCCCCGCCCCGCCCCCTGCGGTCGCGTCGCGCCGGTTTAAGATTCCATTTGTACGTCAACGTCACCGCGGATGTTCCGCCGCAGACGGGCCCGTGGTGGTGGCTGGCCGCTCTTCTCTCTTTCTCTTCCTCTCTCGTCCTCTCTCTCTTCTCTCTCTCTTCTTCTCTCTCTCTCTCTTTCTCTCTCTCTTTCTTCTCTCTCTTTCCTCACTCTCTTTCTCCTCTCTTTTCTCTCCTCTCTTTCTCTTTCTCTCTTTCTTCTTTCTTCCTTTCTCTTTCTTCTTCTTTCTCTTTCTCTCTTTCTCTTTCTCTCTTTCGCTTTCCTCTCTTTCTCTTTCTCTCTTTCTCTTTTCTCTCTTTCTCTTCTCTCTTTCCTCTTTCTCTCTTTTCGCTCTCTTTCTCTCTCTTCTCTCTCTCTTTCTCTCTCTCCTCTTATGCTCTCTCTTATCTCTCTCTCTTATTCCCTCTCTCTCTTTCTCTCTCTCTTTCTCTTCTCTCTTGTCTCTCTCTTTTCTTCTCTCTCTTCTCTCTCTCTTCTCTCCTCTTTCTCTCCCTCTTTCTCTCCCCTCTTTCTCTTCCCTCTTTCTCTTCCCTCTTTTCTCTCCCTCTTTTCTCCCTCCTTCCTCTCCCTTTCTTTCTCTCCCCTCTTCTCTCCCTCTTCTCTCCCTCTTTCTCTCGCTCTTTCTCTCCCTCTTTCTCTCTCTCTTTCTTCTCTCTCTTTCTCTCTCTCTTTCATCTCTCCTTCTTCTTCTCTCTTCTCTCTCTCTTTCTCTCTCTTTCTCTCTCTCTTTCTCTCTTCTTCTTTTCTCTCCTCGCTTTCTTCTCTCTTCTCTTTTCTCTCTCTCTCTTTCTCTCCTCTCTTTCTCTCCTCTTTCTCTCTCTCTCTTTCTCGCTCTTCTTTCTCTCTCTCTTTCTATCTCTCTTTCTCTCTCTCTTTCTCTCTCTCTTTCTATCTCTCTTTCTATCTCTCTTCTCTCTCTCTTTCTCTCTCTCTTTCTCTTCTTTTCTCCTCTTTCTCTCTCTCTTTCTCTCTCTTTCTCTCTCTCTTTCTCTCTGTTTATCTCTCTCTGTCTCTCTCTGTCTCCCTCTGTCTCTCTCTCCCCCTCACTCTCTCTCTATCTCTCTCTCTGTCTCTCTAAATGTGACTGGTAAACGAAATATGAGTTAGTTAAGTTTTTTCGACTGATCTGATTCTAAAACAAAAATATGGATATGATGTTGCCACCTTGTGGTAGTGTGATCATTGCTTATAGTGGTTAGACAAAATAAAATAATATATATATATATATATATATATATATATATATATATATATATATAATTATATTTTTGTTGCTTGTGGCAAGTTCTCTGTATGTCCTGTAAATCATTTTTCGTTTATTTTTAAGGTGAACATTTCACGTTTGGTAGCACACCTCAATGTTTGTGTTTAAATTCTTGGTGGATGTTTATTGATACCACATGAAACTAATAAATAAATCAGTACAATGTCGCCCAATCTGCATGTTAAGGAGATACCTTAAATTGTCAAGACGTGTTTCGTGAGATACACCGTTTCTATATTCATTGGACGTAGACTGATACTACAATAAATAATATACATTACACAAACAATGTTTGAATGAATGCACTTTATGGGTAAGAATGTTTTCGGAACATAAGAAAGCTTTAGAAACATTAGAATAGACCGATATATCTGCTTTTGTTTCATGTTTTAATGACATAAAAAATTATAAAACAAAAATACGTGAATCCTTTTACGTACTCTGCTTCAAATTTAAGACTCATTTTGGATTGATAATTGTCTATCAGTGACCATAAAGAAATGTAAATTAAATAGCAAACATATTGGCTATTGAAATATCAATAGAGTGGGAGTCGTCTGTTATTGGCATATGCACTGAGGATCGATTGCACGAAATTCACTTGCCTTCCGTTGTTTTGTGGTTTCATATACTATGTACTTTTCTGTCAGGAAGTAATTATAAAATACGTAGTTATAAATATAACGTAATAAAATAAATGACGCGTATTAAAATGCGAAAATTTAAACAATTATTACCCAATACGTAAAGAATGAAAATCTGCTAAATGTAAATTCAAAACACGATTTTCATTGCGTGATTCATCTGAGAAATCGATGCAGTAACAAACACAATTTTAACGAATTTTCCTCTTCGTCGTTGGTAGCACTACTCCAGCAGGAGACTCGGAGATCGTAAAACATCTCTCTGCAGGCGGCGACGGTGACGTTGGCATGCAGCGGTGAACCTGCTCATCCACTCCCCTCCTCCTCCTCCCCCCCCCTGCGCTGCACACTGATCCGAAATACGTGTGCAAAGCAAAGTAACAAATCCGTCGTTAACGAGTGTGGTTATCTGCAGCACTTTTTGGCAACTGAGAATTGAAGTATTGAATTGAATTGTTTGCGAGATGTAGATGATTAAAATTGTTCTTTTTTATAGTTACAGAAATTTGCATATTTTTAATACAAATGTACAGTGTTAAAGCCGTTATCTTAATGGAATTATATTAAGATTCTGGAAAGGAATAACATATTTTGTACTTTATTGTGTGTATAAGAGACATAATCTATATCTACATAGTTATAACCTCTTATAATAAAAATAAAAATTTGAAATTCAAAAGCGGCTTTCAAACAAGTTCATGAAAATCAGAACTTATACATTTTATGTCACAATTTATTTAACTTCTTTAACTTAAACAGTTTTTTGTGAGAATAAATAGTTAAATAAAATGAAACACTTATTTTATATTCATTTATACTATACTCGGTGTAAACTTTTACGGGCTGGAATGATTAAATCGACACCACAAAAACACTATTTTTGTGCACTCTTTGGTGTCTTTTCGACCCACTGCGTGCATGCGGGATCTTTACGACTCGTCGGAGAGCAATAGAAGCGACGAGAGAAAGAGAAAGAGAGAGAGAGAGAGAGAGAGAGAGAGAGAGAGAGAGAGAGAGACAGAATATGCTTGCTTGGAGGCCACATACTCTCGGAATTGCCAGCTCTCGTGATGCTTCTGATAACGTCTAAAGCTCAGCAAGCTGACGCAGACTATACAGGTTCAGCCACTTCCGTGCAAAAGCTTTCCGAACGAATTTGAGGTCATCACTTCTCAGAATGCACTATTCCTCTATCGTGCTGTCGTTCCGTCTTTCCGTTGCTACAGACAATTAGGTTCAATATAAGACTAAATATTCGGCACGTTCAGACGAAATAGATTTGGACCATCGATATTCTGAGTAACTGATAAATTATCTGGTAAATGAGCAATCCAAGAATGCTGTCATGAAAATTCTTTAATATCCTTTTGGGCTTTCCATTTGCTTTAATGCTTTACGTTTAAGAGAAATCCATTTTTTGTACTTCAAGCAAAAAAGAAAATTCAAAGTAACTTTTATTCCCTTCATATTTTCCTCTTTGAGATATCTCCAGCCTTCAAGATTTTTATTCGTTATTAATCCACATTGTTTTCATTTTCGTTTCCTCGTTAATGATATTCAGCGTGAATATTTAAAATATCTCCTTCGGTTGTACCTCTGAACTCCCCTTATATTCCTGTCTTTGACCATTTTGCGTTCCCGGTCCCTCATCCACGGCCAACTGCATATTTTCTCACAATCAGTTGGTTTTCACGAGTGGAAAGATCAGCACCATGGCTTAGATGGTCCGTCTCTCAGAAAATACCACCGGTAATGTAATAAAAATAAAGTGGAAATGCAGATCGGAATAAAAATACTGCGGGAGAGCAGAGTCGCGAAAACCGCGCAGTATTTTAGAAGCGGCATGGGGGGGGGGGTGTACACAGCGCACGGCTGTTCAAATAGCTGGCAGCACCCCACCGCTCAACTCTCTCATCCTCTCTACGAATCGCCTGGACCGGCTGAGGTGGTTTAGTGCTTCAATTGATGTCATTGCAGTCCCTCTGCCCGGGAGGTCCTAGGTTCTACACTAACTACACAGCTTGGTTGAATTCAGCCGCGGACTGTAGAGACGAGGTGAGTGGACGGGAGACGCATGACAATTTTATCCACGATGGAAATCACTCCTCGTTCATTCACATCACAACTTACTTTCAGTGAATCACACCTTAGCCTCTTTTTTCAAATCCTCATCACCACCCACTTATTCAATATTTGAATCGTTTTGTAGTAACAGCAGCCAGTAAAGCCCATTTTAGACCCCATTTCTTAGAAAGTTAATCATTCTGTTGCAATTGCAATAGTATTTTCCCATATCTTTCTTAATCTTCATTTCGTAAACCTTCATTCTTTCTTGGCTTCATCCCTTTCTTCAACGCCTCATCCCCACATGCCTTCCACGTATTTATGTCTTTTTTTTAAATGTATATTTACCGGAAGCTAGTATTAATTATTTTGGT
This sequence comes from Gryllus bimaculatus, assembly GCA_017312745.1. Lineage (NCBI taxonomy): Eukaryota > Metazoa > Arthropoda > Insecta > Orthoptera > Gryllidae > Gryllus > Gryllus bimaculatus. The sequence continues at coordinate 5,184,816 of BOPP01000033.1, read as the reverse complement.
CCTTCAAAGAAATTGCAATAAATTGGCCCTTTCCTTCCTCGCCCATCTTCCTCGCCCTAGGGCGCCTGTCCCACGGGTGCTTGCGCCCCCAAATGGCGGCGGAGACAATTAGCCGCCGCGGACTCGGAATAACTTTGCATCAGATTATTCGGAAAGGCAGGCAGGCGAGCGCAGGCGACGAAACGCGGGGCCAATTAAAGGCAGCGCGGCGCCCTAGGTGCGGGCGCGGACAAGGCGCCGCTCGCGGCGGCAGGGGCTGGCAGCTCACGCGCAAGTGGTGGTTCACTGTCCTCTTTTACGCTGTACAATAATAATAATAATAATAATAATAATAATAATAATAATAATAATAATAATAACATTAATAATAATAACAATAATTATAACATTAATAATAACAATAATAATAGCAATAATAATAACAATAATAACAACAAAATTATTATTTAATATCTGAAGCAGCTCCGCATAACAGTTTCCATCGGATGCAAAGAGCAACCATGTTTAATACTACTTGCTTGCCGTCCGCAGTTTAATGAACTTTTAATCGTGGATGATGTGTAAGATGAGGACCTAAGACGAAATTTCCGTCCAATCGTCGAACAAGTGCATTAACATGAAGAACAAGAGCTGGCAGCTCACGTGCAAGTGGTGGTTCACTGTTCTCTTTTACGCTGTACAATAATAATAATAACAACAATAATAATAACAATAATAATAATAACATTAATAATAACAATAGTAATAGCAATAATAATAACAACAAAATTATTATTTAATATCTGAAGCAGCTCCGCATAACAGTTTACATCGGATGCAAACAGCAATCATGTTTAATACTACTTGCTTGCCGTCCGCAGTTTTATGGACTTTTAAGAGTGGATGATGTGTAAGTTGAGGACCCGAGACGAAATTTCCGACCAATCGTCGAACAAACCCATTAACACGAAGAACAAAATAATGTTTTTCAGTAAATTATTTGAGAGATGCAAGTAACTGTTTAAGCATACATTTCAGATCAGTTTGCGTTGTTAGTTTGCCCAGGGCGTGATTCCTGAGCACTACTTATATAAAGTGCATTGTTACAAGTTCGATAATACGTTGTTCAGTGATTTATACTAGTTTTTAGTGAGATGACGTCGTGCAAACCAGTTTGAAAAATGGAGTCTGCTCAGCAGCAATTTCCTTCCACACCACTTCTTGCAAATCGTGGCAAAGCGACCGTGGAGACTTTGTCGTACCTAGAGATAAATATCCAGTAGTTACATCTCCAAGGACGCGTCATGTATCTTGCGTGAGTGTGTCACTCTTGGCGCCACACTGTAACTAGTATATACCTTTAAACTCAGTCTCCCTGAAGATTTATTTTGTTTCTAAGGTTTGTGCGTACATAGATTAATCTGATCTGTGTCTAATTGGCTGGTACTTTAAAAGTTTAAAGACGTTTTAACGTTTTGAGCTCCATATTATGAATGAACAGTACTTAAGTGATGTTTTGGCTGAATCTTAATTATGTAGAAATACCAGAAAAACAATTACGTACAATGAAAATAATGTAAATATATGTATACAATCATAAGTATTAATTAAAATAATGTTATAGGAGTAATATGTTAATATGCTGAAATTGACTTGTCATTCTACTAGTAGTGATAGTAGTGAATTTTCTGAGTCAACATTTTATTTTCTAAGGTTTATTATTTCTTTTGTTGCATGATGTACAGGTTTCTGGTGATCGAAAATCCAGTGGTTTGCGAAAAGTATTTAGTACCAATCAGCTTCCGATCTTTCCTCTTAAATTTAATTTAACTTGCCGCTACTCTAACGGAAACTATGGTACCTTTAAAAGTGTTTTTGAGTGAGTCACCGCATCCTCAAGTAATCCTTTTGATGCTTTTTAACAGTAAATTACTCTTTGCTCCTCCAAGTTTAACATAGTGTTCGTAGTAAATATAACACGCTTATTGGCGTATAAATTATTGCTGGAGTGAATCTTTGAACTTTGCACAACGTATGCATTGAACATCGATGACTCCTCTGAGATCAAGCGCCGAATGCGTATCACACCTGCAAGATCGGTTGACTGAGCGTCTCATACGGCGACAGAAGCACTTCGATGAACAGGACGGATCTGGGTAGAACATGGATTCAGCGACAGCGGCGTGCGGCAACCCCATTTTACGCTGAGCTCGCTGACAATCTCTACACACAGCACAGCGAACAGCAGACGGATCTCTCCGGGTCTGAGACAATTAAGCTCCTCTACTGGGAATCAGTTCTCAGTACGATTCCTGGAACGTCTCGTTAGAACTGATTGTCAAGGAAAAGCTTCCTTTTGCGTGCCTCTCATACATGCAGTTCTCAGAACCTAGATTATACGTACAAAGCATTGTACTAAGGTTTAGAGATATGCGCAGGCACAATAGAAGGGGATTGTGGTGAATTATCCTAAATTAAGTTCACAAGCCGATGAAGCTCATTATGTTGTTAGTGATGATTCAAAAGTGTTTTCGAACCCTCGATATTCGCCTTCTCTTCGCCCTGATGATGCCATTTCTGCAAAAGGGCATCTGAAAAACGTAATTTTGGAATTATCAAAGAAATTGTATTCTGACAACACAAAGAATTGGAGGTATTTATGATTTATCTTCATCTTTTGTACTTTAACAAAAGAACCGTGACAACCTCTTTTTTTTCATCCATTCATCAATGTTGATTATTCGTCGTTGATTATTCCTTAAAATTTTCACATTCTCAAACCTTTTTGCATTCTTCTACATTCTTATCGTTCGGTGTCGTTCTTTCGGCTTCCGATCTTCGTTTGTTAACCCTGCTTACAAGCAGGAATCAAGTTTTCCGTCGTAAAATATACAACCGTTTCATGTAAGTCGGTCCCATTTCCTACGCACTTACAAAGGCAATGCACTACCCCTGCGAGTCGTGCTGTCCGTCGTGAAGAGCCCACCGGGGCAAATGGATGGCAACCAGAGCTGGCGGTTCAGTGAAACGTCTGCTTCACTGAGGCGGGCTTCGTAGGGTCACAGCCAGCGGAATTATTGCTGACCGGCGTCACGGCGTGCGACCTTCCACAGACACCCGTCGCTCTCGCAGCCGCCACACCTCTCTACGTCTTGCTCCGCCACGCCCTACTCCTTCCGACATTCCACAGTCCTCCCCGGTTGCGGGCGCGGTGGCGGGCGCGTGGCGGGCGCGGTGCGGGCGCGGTGGCGGCGCGGGGGCGTCGGGCGCTGGGTGGGGCGGGGGCGGGCGCGGGCGGGCGCGGGGCGGCCGCGGGGCGGGCGCAGCGGGCGCGGGGGCGGGCGGGCGCGGGCTGGGCGCGGTCGCGGAGACGGTGGCGCGGGTTGGGCGCCGCCGGCGGGGGTGGGCGGAGGCGGGTGGACAAAAGGTGGGCACGAAGGTGGGCACGGCGTGGCGCGCTGGGCGCCGCGGGCGGTGCGGGCGGGTGCGGGCGGTGTGGCGGGCGGTTGTCCCGGGCCCGGAGTGCCCGATGTGCTCGGTATTCGTCGGGCTCGTATAGCTGCGTGAGGGGTATAATGTGAGTCGTGAGCAGTGTTTACTGTGCGGACGCAGAGTCGAAAATAGCGTGGAAGGCTGTCAAGGGTTCGCGTGGCCGGACGCAGTGCAGGGCAAGCTGTAGTGCTGCTTTCACGCGCCGGGCGTACGTGTCTCTGCGGAGTGAGTGGTGAGTGAGGACCGAGAGGGTATGATGTGGAGCTCGGGCCGACGGGGCGGGCGCAGCTGTCAGGACAAGGCAATAAGAAAGAAGAGGGGACTCGAATCTCTGAAATAAGCTGCGCTGGTAGGATCTCGCCAAGCTACTGGCGAGATGAGTCTCAGGCGGTGCACCACAGTGCAATATCTTGGTACCTCGGACTCTAAAATTAGCGCGAAAATGGTTAATCGCAAGCAAGAGAAAGCGCTTAGCGATTTATCTCACAGCAGACGCTCGCGAGCGTGAGAATGACACGGTGCAGGACGGGGGGCTGACTGAAAAGTGAGAAAAAAACATCGCAAAGAAGTGGATGCCAGCAGGAACAGATACAAAAGTGACAAAACGTTAAAACGGAAAAAGAGAGAGAGAAAAGACAGATGGAGGAGAGAAAGAGAGAGAGAGGAAACTCAGAAACGATAGGGCAATAGAGGAGAACAAAGAGGAGATTGATACAGTGAGAGCAGATATAAGATAAACCCTGGCTAGAGTGAACTGCAGGATGGAAACGAAAAAGACGACAGAACGACAAGCGGGGAGGGCGTGCAAAGCTTTAGTAGTTGCGCCTCGCGCTCTCGGATTTAGCAGGAACAAAATGAAGCCAGGGCGTAAGTTGGATAGTTGCTGCGAGAGGAGCGGGGGTTTGGCTTTGAAGATGTGTAGTGGATTATCAGGAGTGATCGGAAGCAAGGACTGGAGCGGTCATAGAGGGGAGATAGACCGAAAAGGGGTTACAGAGAATTGAAATACAATGGAGAAGGACAAAGAGGGACGTTGGAACGAAGGCTTTGAAAGATCGAGACAGATAAGACATACTGGGGCAAAGTGAATTGCGCATCGCGAAGAATCAGGGCGGGAAGGAGTAGACATTGAATTTGAAATTGGGAATTGCATGAATTGAATTGGCATATTTTACGTGGTCGAGATCTCGCGGCCATCAGGCCCGCTCTTCCGTCTCACCACGCAAATTTAAGCTACGCTCCTTACATCAACATAGCGGAGAAGGAGGGATTTCTTGGCCGAGAAACAGGCGATTTGAATTTAGCTCAGAGGCGTCAATTTAGGCTGAGAATCTTTTACATGGCAAGTAAATCTATCCAACATGGGACAGCCGCTTAACTTCCCCTCCGAAGGAAGGCGTACGAAGGAAGGCGTACGTAGACATGGCAGGACAATGGTGGTAAGGAGGGGGGAAATTAGAAAAAGAAGGAGCAAAGAGCGGCAACTTGAGCGCAACGCAGAGGGGTTCATAGGCGCGGTTTGGACCGGAGAGAGTGAATGAAGACAGACGAGGCGGCTGGCGAAAGGGGCGGGAGATGCGCGCCAGGGCCAGGAGCGGCGCTTCGCGAGGACGACCCGGAGCCACAGAAGCGCCGAGGTGCGCTCGCGGACCGGCGCGCGAGGCGCGTCTTCCACGGAGCTCCGCGCGGTTCGCACGCCGACGGCGAAGCCGATCTCTATTCTTCTCCAGCCTTCTCCTGCACCCACCCGGGCTGGCGCTCCCTCCCCGGAGACCCCGTGACGCGGCGCATCTGCATATTCTAATTGACCGCCGCCGCCGCCGCGCGTCGCAGCGCGCATTCTTCTGCCAATGCCGTGGCGAGCCCGGGGAGGCCGATAGACAAAGCAGAACGGAGAATGAGTGAGAAGGGCGCATGAGCGAGGAACGGACCGGACAGGCCGAAGGTGAACGGGCCGGCGCGACGGGGATGTCATGTCATACGAGTGAGGAGGGCAGGCCACTGACATGCAGAGCTTTGAAGCGGTAGAGGTTCGGAAGCGGACGAGAAGGGCGGAGGGAGGCAGAGAGAGGATCTAGGAGAGGTACCGAACGGGTCGAAGCGGGAAAGGAGGAAGCAGGTCGGAGCGAGCCGGGGGCAGGTTGGTGAGAGTGTAAGGGAGGTTCGAGAGCAAGACGATGGGAGAGACGAGCGGGTTGCGGAGAGTCGGAGACAGGAGGGATTCAGAGCGGGGCGGAGAGAAGCACTAGCAGGGGAGGGGAGAGGTCATAGTAAAATTGTGGAAGTCGAAAGGAAGCAAGGGCGGGGCAAGGGCGCAAGTAGGAAGAGTCGCAGCGGGACGAAAG
>BOPP01000033.1:5088439-5176452 GCA_017312745.1 Gryllus bimaculatus | reverse complement strand
ACCCCCACCGCCGCCTTCACCACCATCGCAACCACCGCCACCACCGTTTTCACCAACGCCACACCGCCTTCACCACCACCACCACCGCTTTTAACACCACCATCTCCGCCACCATCGCCACCAACGCCACCACCGCCATCACCGTCACCACCAACCCCACCCACCACCGAGCTCTGTCACCGCCGCCACCACCTCCATCGCCCCCGCCCTCGCCGCATTCTGTGCCCCGCAACGGCTTATTACGCCCCGCGGCGAGGTCAGGAAAGCGGCCGAGATGCACACGGGCGATACGCTGTACTTGTGCGAGATGCTAAAATAAAAAGGCTTTTCTACTCTGTGTGGAGTCTGACCCAGTGGAATAATAAATACAAAAATAAAAACTGCATGAATAGTCAGTCTGGATGGCAGAGATCGCTAGGATGCGCTTCCCTAGATTTGGAAGGGTCTTGTTTGTGAGGCTCGACATTTCACATGCGCATGGTTTGACCGACAAGCTCAAAGACAATGTAAACGTAGTATAATAACCCTATGACAATCCTAGTTTGTAATAATAATAATAATCCTCTTGCCGACGTTCTGGGTTAGGGAGGTTGATAAGTTCGGTGTTCCGTTCCTCGGTTCGAGAACTCGTGTTTTCGAGACCCGTGTTAGAACCTGCACATTCATCTTTCATTCATTATCATTCTCCCACGACCCATAATTCACGCTTACAACAGTAGATGTAATCATGTAAGCTGCTAGAAACGTCTTCCTCCCTCACGAACATTCACTGCCGTGTGTCTGAGAATAAGGTGTCTGGCCAATTTAGGACACCTTCTTACATAGATAGTGTTGCCCCAAATCAATGTTAATAGAAATAAGACGAAATAATAATTATTGTTCATATAGCATCTGTTATTATTTCCAATATAAAAGAGAATTCCGTGCGGAACAGGATTTTTTTTATATTTTATGATCGGCCGAGGGGCATTTTGATCAAAAGTGATAGAGATTTGAAATGGAGGGAAAGCAAATTCATGTGTTGTAAACCTGCTGTGTCTTGTACAGTTCACCACAAATTCTGCGTGGCGTGATCGAACCGGAAATCCTTAGGTAAAAATAAAGTTACGCTCTTCACCAAACTTACTGCTTTAAATTACAGTATCTTAAAGGAAAGAATTCTGTCAGAGAGTTGTCATAAAAGGTTGTCAAGTTAATGGCTAAAGAAAAGAATTAATATCTAGAGAGATGTTACTACACGGTGTGAAAACGTTTAAAAGAGAGGTGAGCAAATGAATCTGATAAAAATTTCGAGATCTAGAATGTTCTGTATAAATCGCTAAATCTGGAATTTCAATCTTCGTCACGTTATTATTAAAGTGTTCTCGCCTTCATATGAGAGTACGTCGAAAGCGATGGCGAAAAGAAGAGAACATTCTGCCACTCTTTGTCTTCAGATTTTGGCCGACTACAGGGCACTTGAAATACTCTCTTTTTTTTCTATTGGCATTATCCTCCAGAATTCTTTATATTCTGTCTTTCTTTCGCCTTTTGTTCCTAGACAACATTTTTTTCTCATCTCTTTTGTCGAAAAGCTTGGAATTGTTCATTTGTTTTCTGAAATTGGTTCTACGGTCTTCTGTAAGATGTATCTTTTCTGACAAGAATCATTTTCGTGTGTCGTTTTGTGAACTATTATAATAGATTTGTTGAACTCTTTTAATTCCCTTATCCTTCCACTCGAAAATATCGAGAAACCCCCTGAATCTTAATTTAATCAAATTAATCCTTGTATATAATATTATTGCCATTTTATGTTACCATTTTTCCTGTCTTCTTCCGAGTAAAATTCGAAGAAAATAAACGACAACTTATAGTACTTTCCCCAATATTCCCAAATACGCGAATTGCAGATGTGTACGAAATGAATGGGCAAAACACGTTCGATGCTAGACTGCGGATGTAGCGTGACAGGCACGACTCTAACATAGCGCACTTCAGTGCTCTTAAATGCACTTCGGTGCACATGGATGCACTCAGATGCACTCTGTTGCGAAACGCGGTGCATCCAGTAGTCTCTGTCTGAATCCGGCAAAGTGTCCGAGAGGGAAGCTGCATTGCACGTGAACATCGAAAACTATTTTGTTATTCAAATGAGGAAATATTTAACTTAATTACCCTTTGTTCGCCAAAGGAAGTGAAGCAGTAAAGCAAACGTCCATCTCCCGTGGTGAACATTGTCAGCACTCAATTTACCAGCAAACGCGTTAAATTCATTTTATGCAAATAAAATGTTGGTATTTCGCACCACTGCTCTGTATGTGTGTGAGGAAAGTCGATATTTACTTTTTGATTTTTAATCGTTGAAAGCTCAAACATACGCTGCATTTTTATCACTTTAATGTTAAAATTAGTCCCTCTTTGAACCAAAATATTAATGAACGAGAGTGTGTGAAGTTTAGTTCGGAACCCTGTAACTTACTCGGGAGGAATGGTCGCGTGTTCGAATCCTGTCTCCGGCATGAATGTTAGCCTATGTGGTGTGGCATGGCAAGGATCTACCAACTACCGTGAATCGATCGCTCATCCCATCGCTCTTGCTCTCAGTAAAAGTAGTAGTTCCGCCTCCTTGGGTGCAACTCGGCAAAAAGAAACATAAAACTGGCTACCGAGAGCCCTGTCGTTAGCTCACTACGTGCACTCCGCGCTTTGGGGGTAGGGGTGATGCTGCTTGATATACTGCGCTGGTGCAGCCCCGCACACCTTGTGCTCATTAGTGACCCTTATGGCGCCTGGGGCGCCGGTTAAGGGGAGTGTAAAGCCCATTGAAGGATGAATAAAAAGGGAAAATGTATGTGAGAAAAGTGAAAAATAGTACATTAAAGTTGGAGGTCCCTTGAAAACCGAAAAATGTAAGCAACTAAATATTATATTACGAGACCTCTAATTAATCTTTAATGACAACGCAGGGGAGTTAAATACGAGGCGCAGTAATAGTGTGCCGCAGCAGTTAACTGTCTGGGACCATAAACACTATTGCAAGAAGTGTTGCATTCATTTTAAAATAAGAAATTGTAATAATAATTTATAAAAGTTAGTTCTCGAACTCATTACCCTTGATTATCTGTAGCCGAACGCAACACAACAATACACAACCTTGTCAATACAAACATATTCTTATTTAACTTTATTAGCAAACAGAGAGGTACTCTGAAAGGTGAGTAGAATAGAGAAGAGACAAACCATCAAAATTATAATAGAATGTCTAAGAAGATATCATCCTCTAGATTACGGTGTGCTGAACGTTTCTTTAAGATTTGAAAGCTCTGTAACGCCTCGTTTTGGAGTTATATAAGTACGCTGTCCGAGTGTTACGGGTTGTATTTGGCATGAATATTAAGATGATTTTTTTTGTTTTTGTTTTTTTAACAATCCCTTCATATTTTTTAAATTCAATAGGAAGCGTGAAAATCTGGTCTATCGGTCACTGGCTTTGAATCCCTGTGTTTAATGTTATGAGTTTGTCTTTTAATTCCTATATTTGGCGTCATTTTGCGAACTCAACTATAAAGATGTTACGAATCTCCCAAGCCTAATGTGTCCGCAACAGCGTATGCATACGTAAAGTGTAAGCAATAATTTGTACTACCAACAACTAGACCAGCTGCCGCTGCATGGCCAGTCACCAAATTTCGACATCTACTGGCCTCTCTTAACGTTATTTACATAATAACACTGTAACTTCAAACAAAAAGCAAATATTTTGGTCCTGGAACCATACAACCAGAATCAATCTGCAAATATTACCTTCTCCGCGACGAAAAGGGTAACCCGCCGTTGGCCAGATAAAAGCCTTAGAAAAAAGAATGAATTGTTTGATTGTCTCTAATACAAGATGATAGCATTGTGAATTTGTGGATTGTGAAATCACTTAGTGAATTTAGAAACAAGTGAGCGCTGAGCACGGGCTGGTGTTGTGCGGCAGGTGAAGCGGGCGTGCGGGCCGGTGCGGTACGCTGAGGGCGCCGTGCTGCCAGCGCCGCCCCTGGCCGCCGACCCGCCCTCGGAGCCGCTGGCGGCGGCGGAGGCGGCGGCGGCGGCGCGGCGGCCCCACCCGGCGGCGCGCGTCGGTCGGCGGAGGCGCGCGGACAGCGTGGGAGGCGGCGGGCGGCGGGCGGCGCCAGCGACCGCCTGGCCGGCCGGCCCTGCGCCTGCTGCTGGGCCAGCCTGGGCCGCAGCCGCGGCTTTCTACGCCAACCTCGCGAGTCCCTCTGCTCCGACGACAGCTTCGCCGGAGACGCGCGACACGGCGGACTGGCTGGAACGGACGACAGCGCCCGGAAGGTGAGTACCCGCCTTTCATTAAGAAAGCTTGTGTTATGTCGCGGGAAATGATTAGATTTGATTTATGCGTGGGGATCATGCGGCTGTCCGGGTGACGCCGCGTCGAAGACTGTGTTGCCGACGTTTCGACCATCCTGTCGTGGTCTTCCTCAGGGCTGGTAAACACAGCCTTCGACGCGGCGACACCCGGACAGCCCAGATCACTCACATGACTCTGGCCGCGGAAGCCTACAACTTCACTTGATTTATGCGGGTTTTCCGGGCTGCTTTGATCACTAGTTCCGTAAGTGTAGTGCATGTTTTTGTCGCGGGAGGTGGTGATTCCCCCCCTCCCCGCTCGATGGCGATTTTCAACTCCGATATACCCCTCGGCTTGCAGAGTTTTTCCTCATCCAGGTATTTCCCAACAGCGAGGGACCGCCACAGTCGGGACAAGCTCTAAGTCCCGACTGGTCACCTGATATTAATGGTGGTGTTAGTGCTTGCGTGTGGGTGTGTGAGTAAAATGTGAGGATAGGATAAGGAAGAGGAAGAAAAGATCGCGGGTTTGTCATGGCTCGTGTTTTAGGGTACTACTTCAGCATTTGTCTGGAGTTGAAAAAAGAACGTGGAAAACTACCGACCAGACACCAGGAATAGAAAATATATAGAGAGAGAAAAACTCATTGCTCAGGCGTCCGGTATACTTGAAGACCTTTTCTTGCTCTAAATGCATGACGTGCGTAGTTTCTTGAATCTCTCCCCCCCCCCCCTTCGAAGGAATGTTCGTGACTTCGACCATTATGCCTATCATCCAAAGTCGTATTATTTCAGTTGTTTTCATTTGTTACAAAATACTAAAATTCGACGTCCCCTAACATTACAATACACAGTGGACTGTTTCAATTCAATTTTTATAAATATTTTTATAAATTTCAACAAAAAAAACTTCGAAAAATAGTGAGTCTTTTAAAGTTCTTATGTGAAAAAAATAACTTTGAAGTAAATGTTCTCAACTTCATACCTTACAACATTTAAGTATTCTTTAAGGTATAAGTAGACTATCAATTTTAAAGTTATGCGAATAGTTATCAGAACATTAATTAAATTCACGTCGTAAATCATTCTTATTCTTCGAATTACTTCAGCTTTTTTTTCCGTTTGTAAATCATTATTGGCCATCGTAACCACCGAGTTAATAATAAGAGAAACACTTTTTTCTTGGAATCATCTAATAAATATAGTTATTCAATATTTCATTAAGTAGAATCTATTGTTTCTAGGAATTCCAGGAAATATTTAATATTTCGCACGCGTGAAGTGAGGGAAATGAAATATCATCGGAAAGTCAGGCCCCGATTTAGAAAATTAGGCTCGTTTAATGCTGTACAATTGACGTTCCTTCTCCCAAAATATTGTCCGTTAGAGTATTTTGTATTCCACGCAATACAACAATACGTTAACTAGTGGCGAGAGTAGATAAATGGGCAGTACTAGCAATAGGTGAGTACTATTGGAAAATAAAACTGTTCTTTCCGATAGCATTAGAGCACAGTTTGTTCATTGACCCTCATCCACGTTCTTCCAGTTCTACCAGTCTTTTTACTTCATAGAGGATGGACAGTAGGGGAACGGAGAATCAGTTCGACACAAAGCCCTATGAATGTGAATGTGAAAAGATGAGAAGAAACGTTATATGTTTGAATTATTGTCATTCCATTGTTATGTAGCAGTATAAAGTAATAAGAGCAATGTATGGAGGGGGGGTTTTCAAAATTTGCCAGTGGACGAATGAGTAAACAGTTGAATCATATAAGACCGTCTTCGCTTACCCAATACAGCTTGAATAAATCGTTAATATCTTATTGGTGAAGTTTTGTTTTCTATTTTCATTATCATATATTTTTGATTTTGAACGTTTTAAAGAATGCAAATCATGCAAATGCACATAAGTATGGATTGTGTCCCTGATTTGTACAAATTGTCTTTCTTTCCCAACACGAGTTATCAGACCGTGCAGGGGAAGGGTGAAAACCCTGGCATTACCCCCTCCCCCACTCCTTGATAAAGAGTATGTGACTGAAAACATGGAAGGGTGTTAAATGATCCATCTCCAAATCAATTTCTTAGCCTCATTAGAAAATCTTCGGGTACACCACGGGTTTGCAGGTACTCTGGACGCGCTCACCTGTGCAGGCCAACACCGGCTGCGACCCGCTGCCCTCTCACCCCAACCCGCCGCTCCCCGCCACTCCCCGTCATGCATCGCGCCCATTTCGATACGGCCCGCACCTCCGCGCCGGGCCCAGGTCCTCCCCGGCCCGCGTCGCGCCGCACCGCCCGTGAGCGCGGCGCGCCTCCGTTAAGGGGCCGTTGAGGTGGGAAGTCACGCGCTGCGAATAAAGCTGCGCCGCCGGCGGCGACGGCGGCGTGGCTTCCGGCGGGGGACGGCGGGTTGGGCGCGGGGCGGGCTTCCGCAGCGGACCGCGGCGGGGCGGGTGGAGAGTGGGAAAAGTGACGGGGCGGCGCAGACCCCGTTGTCGTAGGCCAGGGGTAACCAAATCGACCAGTCTGCCGATAAACCCTCGAGGAGTTCCGTGGGATAATCTTATTAGACGTATTGTTGTGGTGTATTTGATACAAAATACTTTAACATACAATACTTTGCGAGGAGGTACGTAAAGTGTACAGCATCGAACAAACGGGTTTACCTTATCCTGGCGGGAAGATGGCGACCAAGGACAGATACTTGGCTTTTCATGTTTTAGATGGGCGCATTCGAGATAATTTGCTTTCTTAACATTGTAAATCAACTGAATTTGTACTTGAAAGCAATCGTAAAAAAAGGGAAAGTTTTTTTATTCCATGTTATGTTTATAACGTATTAATTCTCTCAAAAAATAGTTGAAATCTTCTTCGTGAGAAATGGGGATTGCTGTAACTTTACCAAACACACAAGAAAAGTATGTATTGTGTGAACACAAATTTGCTCTTTACTGGATAACGAGGTACATTTTAAATGAAGTGTTAGTTATCACGTGTATTTTTCGTCTATTTCGTTTTTCTTAGGCCAGTGGTTTCCAGCTAATTTGCATTTGCATTTCCATTGAAAATTGACCACTAAGTCTTGTAAATAATATTGCTAACAGTCATTTTTAAATGGATCTACCCCTCGGTAATTTGAACCATACTCCTCTCCCTTCCAAAAGATTAGCCATCCCTGTGGTTGACGGAGGCGATGACGGGGGCGGCTTCTCAAGAGCGGAGGCTGCGCTCGACCCCGGGGCACATCGATTCGACTCCGCCTCCGCCACCGCTCCTGCAGCGGCAGCGGCTGAGCCCACGGTGGTTTACGACGGCGACACGCGTTGCCTCCTAGCCTAGTGGCCCTTCCCCGCCCCCGCCCCCGCCCTCCCTTCCACTCCGCCCCCATCCTCGCCCCGAATCCGCCCCGTTCGCCTTCGGGCTCCGCCCCTCGTCCCGCTTTCGCCGTCGCTTCACCTCCGTTCTGCCTTGGCTCCGACCCTTCGCCTTCGCTCACGACGCTCCGCAGCGCCCCCACGTCTGATGCCTACGCCCTAGTCCCGCAGCCGGTTCCGCGCTTCGTCCGCACCACGCCTTCACTCCCGCTCTCTCGATTCACGCAACCGCTCTCTCTCAATATCCCACCCCTCATCGCCCATCGCCCTCGCGCCCTCGCCCCGCCTCGCCTGCCCCTCGCCCTCGCCTCCTCGCCCTCGCCGCCTCGCCCTCCCTCATCGTCCCTGCGCTCCGCCCTGCGCTCTCATCGTCGCACGTCATCCCTGCCCACGCCAACATCGTCACACTCGCAACCGCCCTCGTCTGTTCCCCACCCAACCCCCGGCCCTCGTCTCCGCCAACGGTCTCCCCAGTCCCTCGATCCCTCGCTAGCCCTCACCCCCTCCCCGGTCCTAACCAATATCATCCTCGCCATCGGAACCTCCGTCACCTTCATCACTGATTCACATCATTGACTGATATTTCTGGGTACGTCAACTGCAGCCGTTCGCGCGGGAGGGTTCTGATTTTCTTTGTAGCGAAAATAAGCGGTCTCTCGCCAGCATAGTGCATCTGACCGGGAGGATCTGAAGTGCGAGTCTTCGACGATGACAGTATTTCCGAAATCAGCTAGAGAGATAGATCGAATTCAACTGCTGTCTGGGGTGGAATCCTAACGACTATAGAAGACTAGCTAGTGCATAGAAGTAATGTAGAGCATTTTCAACATATCTGTATCTTGGGAAGTAAACTTTGATGAAGCGCGCAGCTGATGCAGAGCCACAGCGAGGTCAGATCGCGCGGTATCGTGAGCCCTTTACACAGGAGCCCGGACGCCGCCATTGCAGACTTCTTAAATTGGCACCCGTGTTGTTATTATGTCTCACATTAAGAATGTGACCTCCCCTTCCGAAAATTGATGCCTAGAACCATTCCCGGGGTCATACAATGTTCTTACTACACACCATCAAGGGAATTTCATCGCTGAATTGTTGATTCTGCGAAGAGCAGTTACGATCCATTAACATGTTATCGGCAATTAACTTAATATCATTCGTAGATTTAAACTTTTTAAGACGTTGATTACCGATTTAGCGAAACCACGTAAATTCCTCGACAACCTTGTATGTTATTTATCAACATTTCCCACTTAGCTGTGAGTAAGACACTGTTTCTAAAATAGGCATTCCAACTTGCGCGCTTCTACAGAGGTAAAATAATTAAGAAACTCTTTAAATGCAAAGCCTGCACTACAAGTACGTAGGGTAGCGGCAAGCAGAGACTCAGTGAGGCTGAGCGGAACGTAATGATAACGTAATGAGCACTAAGGTAACTCGGGCCTAAGTTAGGGCCCGCTCTCGCCTCCCGAAGCCTTCGAACTCGGGCCGCGTGCCTGCGCGCGGTCCCTGAGCCTCTGAGCCGCCTCCGCCAGGGCGCCGCCCCCCCCCCCGTCTGATTGCGCGCAGGGAGCAGCCAGCCCGGGGCAGGGCGGTGCAGTTGGAGACCGCAGTGCAAGTGGACGTGGAGGCGGAGTAGCCGAGGCGAGAACGTCAGTCCAGATGGAGGCGTGTGAAGGGGTGGAGACGGAGGCAGAGGCGAAGGCGGGGCCGGAGACGCAATTCGATGGGTGGAGCCGGAGGCGGAGGCGGGGAGAGAGGAGGCGAGTGGAGGTGGAAATCGCGCCGGTCGTGAGGGCAGTTGTGGAGACGGAGGTCACGGCTTGGAAATGATTAGCGTAGGGGGCAATGCGCCGAGGGTGAGACTTGGTGAAGCTAGAGGAGAAAGCGAAGTGATTGAAGCTATAGAGAGAGGAGAGAGAGAGAGAGAGAGAGAGAGATGATATGGAGGCGGGGAGGTGTTATTGAAGGCGAAACAGAGGACAAGAGGTGAGAGAAAGCGGGGAAGAATCCGTGGTGGTTCTTGAGGGCGCAATGGTCAAGGGTGGAGTGGAGACAGGATCAGCTATGGCGAAGATGGGCCGAGATTATCCGGGTGGAAACGGAGGCTGAGGCAGTAGTCGTGGCGAAAGCAAAGGACGAGTTTGAGGCGCGTAAAGTGGCGGCGATAGAGGCGGGGACAGATGCTTTCGTTGTGGAGGGGGTGAGAAGGCCGGGTTGGAGACGGAGGTTGCGATTAGAGCTCCAGCCGAGGGACGAGGCGAGGCTGCGAGGCGGAGATGGCGGTGGTCGTGATGGCGGGGTCCAATGGCGAAGGGTGGAATGGCGGCAGGATCAGCGGGGGGGGGGGACAAGTCGAGAGTTGGACCGGGCGGAAAGGGGTTGTGTCGGAAGCGGGCAGGGACGCATGCGGTGGCGCAGGAGGGTGCGGAGTCGGGATGGAGGCCGAGGCTTCGGAGGAGGAAGGCGTGTAGGGAGGAGCGGAGGCCAAGGACCGGCAGACCGCAGAGCTGGTTCGAAATCGCTGGCAGAGACGGAGGCAACAGGCGAACGAGAGACTACAGAGTGCCCTGACTCATGCCCTGACCAAGACGAGGAAGCAGGGAGGAAGGCTAAATGCACGTCGTCGCAAACGAAACGAGAACACGGGGGGGGGATGAGGCGAAATCGTAGGAAACGGAAGCGAAGACGCCGACAGGAGCGGTGGCCGCGGCTAGCGGGAGCAGAATGAGTCGAAGAATGGGGTGGCCGTGGGAAAGGAGCTGTCGAGGCATAGGGCAGAAATGTAAGAGGCGAGGTGGAGGTGGTGGCAAACTGTCGGGGGCTGGGCGGTGTCAAGGACACTTGCGGATGCGTAAACCAACGATGGATGATGATGGAACCAGCAGCGGATCGGGAACAAGATGGAAGGCGAGAAGGTGCGACGGAGGTCAGGGTCAGGTCGGGGGCGAACGAGAGGTGGACATGGGATTGGAGAGAGGAACGGGGATGGAATCGTGGACGTGAGCTGGTTGCGAGGCACGGGCCGGGGCGGGTGAAAGCAGGGGTCGGGAATGGAAGCCATGGGGGAGGGCCTATAGTAGCGGCTCGTGTCCATGTCGGCAGGATGGCCGCTACCTGACCCAGCCGTCCTCGTACCTCGCTTTTGCCCCCTCCATGCCCCGCCCTTGCCCAGCCCATGCCCCCTCCCGCTTTTTATCTCCTCCTCGCCCCCTCCGCCGCCCCTCCACCTCACCATTCTCGCCCCTCCCCCACCCTCCCGCCCTCCCCGCCCCTAGCCGCCCATCCGCCGCCCTCCCGCCATCCCCGCCCCTCCCGCCATCCCCGCCCCATCCCGCATCCCGCCCTCCCCGCCCCCCACCCCTCCCGCCCCCGCCGCCTCCCCGCCCTCTCCGCCTCCCCTACCCTCCCGCCACCTCCCCATTCCTGGCTCCTCCCCGCCCTCCCGCACATTCGCGCTCCTCCCAGCCCCCTCCCGCACCCACGCTCCCAGCCCCTCCCGCCCCTCGTGCCCCTCCAACCCCCTCTTCATTGCCCGCCGCGCCCCCACCTACGTCCCCGGGACTCGACCCCACCCCCGCTGCCGACCCCGCGTGTCCTCTCTGCGAGCAGCCGCGTCGGTGACTCCAAATGGCGGCGGCCTAATTGAAAGCCCTTTCGCCGCGCGGAGAGCAGGGTTTCTTTAATTTTCGTCAAGTTTACGCAGTATTAGCGCTCAGGTTTATCGTTTGCGAGCGTGACCATGTTTATATGCAGCGCATTAAGGTTTTGAATATTAACGAAACAAAATATCCGTTTCCATGTCGGATTATATAATTTTCTGACCCTCCGACGGATCAACTGCTTTAAAAAAATATGATGTAGAACTGAATTTTTGTGTATACCAGAGGTGTTTTTTTTACCTAGCTCAAACTGTTGATAGTTTTATTGAAAATACACTGTTCATTATGCCTCATCTTTTGCTCGTGACTTATCTTTTGTGAACTGTAATTTGTAATTCGCTTACTTGTTCACTTTTTAAAAATAATATTTTTCAGAATCTAAATTACTCTATAATATTATTTATCCGTTATTATTTTACTACTCAAAATTCATGAATTGATTTTTTTCGCAATAGCGCAAAATAACTCAGATAATTATATAGGTTTGAAAGTCAAAGGATTTTGATTACATTCGGGAATGCAAATTGGCCATTCTAATCATAATACTGATCTATGTCATTTAACATGAAATGAAACGGTTTACATATGATATAGTTCATAAGTGAACCGTGTCGTTCCTGGAGATCGTTTTACTCACCCATGATATGAAACTCTTTGGTGTTGCGCTTGGTTGCTCGTAATTCATTCTGACTAATCGAGTATCATAAGAAATATTTTAAAACGTGGTTTAGCTTTGCGGTATTCGTAGGACGTCCCGTAAAATTTTCATAAAGCATTCCGAAAAGCTTGGAATGGAATATTCGGGGAATTTTCGGAAACACCATTTGGTAGTCAGTCGGCAAACGGGCGCCTCGTTTCGACATCGTCCCCACCCTTCCACTTCCCCGCCCTTCCATCAACGCGGCGCTCACTCAGTCCGGCTCGATCACTAACCCACACTTAAAAACTGCAACAGGCCTCGCCGTTGCCCCGCCGCCCCGCCCCCGCGTCCGGCCCCGCCGCCGCCGCCGGCCGCATCGATTGCCTTGAAATTTTAAGAAGCCGCCGCGAGGGACAAAAGGGAGGGCGTGTGGAGGAAGGGACGGGTTACGAAGGCCGAGGTCGAACTAGGAAGGACACGAAGTGCCGCGTGTTAGGCTTGATTTTGATTGATTGAATGACGATTCCTGACGTGTCGACTGCTAAGGTCTTTAGTCCCAAAAGAGAAGTGCATTTGTCTCGAGAATTGACGGTGATCATCCCATCTCTCGCTGGATAATGAGATCCGGTGTCGACATACACATAGGCTAGCGGGGTTTTCCTTAACCAGGTATCACCCACCAGCGGGGCACTGCCCCAGCTGAGACAAGCTCTTTAAGTTCTCGATCTCTCGAATGGTGAAATACTTATATATGTATGTTAAATATAGTTTTTTTGCTTGTTTAATTTCTTAATTGTTTGAATACTAGAAGTTAATAATATTTCACAATGCTATGAAACAGATATTTTGGTATCAAATAAATTGGCGATTGATATCTCATGTATGGATTGTACTGTATGAAGATCGTGTGAGGAATATGTGAAAACATTTCCAGAATTAAGGGGGAGGACACAGACCAAAATTTCATCCCATTTCATCTACTCTTGCTCACGTTCATACGTGGAGGAGAAACATGGTTTTAGTTGATTGCATGTAAAATAATGCAGCGGAACAGGGGGATGTGAAGGAGCAGGAGGGGAAACCAAGAGAGGGGGACGACGAGAAGGGGGAGAGGAAGGTGATTGATTGATTGATTGATTGATGGAAGGATGGATGGGTGGATAGATAGATAAGCAGGTAGATAGATACGTAGATAGGTAGGTAGATTTGATCTACTTACTTAGGGTTTAATACCCGGTGGCAGATTTCTAAGAAGCGTGAAAAAGTGCATTAAACTAATATTGTTACATTTAGTCTTTAACATAATAACAAAAAACAATACCATGCAAGACGTCCAACGCAAATACATTACACGCATATTTTACATCACAATTTTTTTTTATATTCTTGGGTCGGGGCAGTCGTGGAGAAGACGTGAATGTGGGAGGAACGGTCAAGGGGAGGGGGAAGGGACAGGCACAAAGAAGCGGGGCGGTGGAGGTAATTGCCGTGAGCGAACCGAGAGAACAAGATGGCGTTACGTGGTGCGCGCCGGAAATGTCCGACATTACTTTGTTAGAAGCGCACTACAATAAAGTATCAGAGGGCAAGCCTCCTCTTCATCTGCGGGGGTACATGGCTTTATAGTGTCTTGTGGAAATGTGAATGACCCTATTAGGACGTATTCGTGAAGGGACTATAACATTGCACGTCACTGGTAATGAGAAATAACGTTTTTATGAAGACTGAGTTTAATGCCAAATTATGAAGGTCATGACCATTGTTTCGGCTGGCATACGCTGTGGATCAACGTGCCACATACTAATATTACAGGATTGTGATGTTTTAGGGAAAACCTGAGCAAATGGATCTCATAGCAAAATAAACAATCTTGTGGTGTATTTTAGGAAAATATCTTCTCTGTTTTAAAAATACTAACGACAGGTAAAAATATAGTAAATAAAGTTTAAGTGCATCTCTGTTATGTTATTATATATGTTAGAAAAACCGTTTTCAGTATGTTCCTATTATTCTTTATCTCTGAGTGAAGACAATAAGAAAACTTATAAACACAGATTTTTATTGAATTCTTTCCATTGAGTTGGGAATCAAGAATGTATTGGACGTCAATGCCAGATGTATCTGTGATGTCCTTTCTAAACCATTAGTTCCTTTTATTCTTTACCACTTGCAATTGCCATCTGCCAATAATGAATTCATTATGATGAGAACTCGATTTTTACGAACATAATCTAAACGTTAAATCTCTGGAGGAAATGATATTAGTACGAATTTACACGTTATTAGTTTTTCTATTTCTAATTTCGTCGTAAGGTCGTATTTAAGTTAGTAATTGATAATTTACTTCGAGACTTCTCTGCACATTCCTAAACCAACAATAGTTCAATTACAATGCCATTACTTCCACCTTGGTCTGTTTTTTCAGACATATCAGGAGACAAATACAAAGTTTCTGCACGATTTTATCTCCGGCGCCGCACTCAAATAGTAATAAACGCTATAATAGTTACAACACAAGATACGCGATGATTTGTGGCTCCGCCCGAAAGAGCTGCAGTAACTCGCTCGTTTTTGCGGCGCGCAGGGAAATGAGGCTTCTCCGAGAAAGGGCAAGAGGCAATCTGCGGCCGCGAGCGCTCGCGCGCACGTGCTCTGTGCCGAGGCGGCGGCGCGGGGCGGCGCGGAGCGGCGTTCTCTGCAGATATTTCGCCGCCGCTTCGGCGACTGCGGCGGAGGCCCGCGGCGGGCGGCGCTCAGGGGTGCGTGGAACCGTGGTGGAGGAGCTGCGGGTTGAGTGGCGGTGGGTGGGTTGTGGCAGCGAAAAAGGTTGGAACAATAGATTAGTCTGGAGTTGGGAGAAGAACGATGAACGCTGAGTGGGAGATCATGAAGTAGGGGGATAAGGGGGTGAGCACGATATTGTATAGAGGAACATAATTGTTGATACCGTAGAAGTAGCGAGACGCAATGGATTAAGGCATCACGATGACATAAAGGGAGAAGGTTAGACAAAGGTTATGGTTGGTTGAACAACGATGTGGATATAAGCCATGCTTGTGAACAGGGTAGGGAGAGAGTGATAGTGGACAGAGAGATACGGGAGAAGGGAGAACATTTGGGAAGCAGATTGGAGGTCACACGGGGCGAAAGGAAGAGCGGCAGCGGTCTGACGGCAATCTGGTGGTGAAAAGGGTACTGAAGTCGGGTGAACATGTTGTCTGAGCAGGGTTGTATGGCACTGGTTGTCTAAGGAGTAGGTAGAAAGTGTTGTGAGAGAGGCGAGGTGAGCGGGGAGGTGGTGTGTTAAGGAAGTGCCATCATGAGAGGTCTGGGTCAGAGTCTCGTCTCAGCGCGGAGAAATGAGTGTGGAGTTGATCAGCCCGGATGTGCAGTTTGCTGAGCTGCAGCGCTGTACCCCCCGGAAGAAATGTATTCAGGACGCCTCACCGGTGAGGTGAGGTCGGCAGTCAAAGCCGAGAGACGGAATCGGAAACTCGCACGGAAGAGTGCTTATCTTGGAGCTTCCGCTGTGTACCACTGCTTATTGAGCCAGTCCGACAGGAATGAAGGGGAGGGGCTGCTCGTGGGCGATCGGCTGTAGTCTAGTTGTACGCGGGCAACTCCAGCGAGAGGCTGCGGCCAGCCTGGAGTGCTTGGGTTACAGCTTTCCTGCTCTAAAGCAGCAGCTTTGCTGCTGCTTTGTTCCAGAATAAACGTAAATTGAAATATATAACTTAGAGTAAAAATTAATACTCAAAAACAAGGGAAATGAATGAATGCCATTCAGACTGCCGAGGTTTGAACTTGCAGTGGCACATGTATGTATAGCAGAAATTCCACTGATTCCAGCTGTGTTAATTCAAATACATTGTCAAACTCATTGTGTTTAATGAATGCAGACTCTTACGAAACGTTTTGTATGACTTTCGAATTGCCCATGTTAGGCTTTTATAAATCTTAAAGGCATATTTTCATTTGGAAGAAAATTCCTGCGAAAATCTCAGGGTGGTGATGCGCAAAAACCGCTGCAAATTTTGAGTGGTGCTCGGTGGCTGGGAATCTGGTCTAGGCGCTGGGACAGCAGAAAAGCGGCGGAGAGGGGCGGGGCGGACCGGAGTGAAGCGGGGCGGACCGGGGTGAAGCGGGGCGGAGCGGGGCGGGGCCGGGGCGGAACCATCGGAGCGGGCGCAAAGCGGAGGGGGACGGAGCGTGGCGGGGTGGGTCGAGACGGATCGGGACGGAGCGTGGCGTGGGTGGGTCGAGACGGATCGGGACGGAGCGTGGCGGGGTGGGTCGAGACGGATCGGGACGGAGCGTGGCGGGGTGGGTCGAGACGGATCGGGACGGAGCGTGGGGGTGGGTCGAGACGGATCGGGACGGAGCGGGGCGGGGTGGTCGAGACGGATCGGGACGGAGCGTGGCGGGGTGGGGCGAGACGGATCGGGACGGAGCGTGGCGGGGTGGGGCGAGACGGATCGGGACGGAGCGTGGCGGGGTGGGGCGAGACGGATCGGGACGGAGCGTGGCGAGGTGGGGCGAGACGGATCGGGACGGAGCGTGGCGGGGTGGGGCGAGACGCATCGGGACGGAGCGCAGCCGTGGGGGACGGAGAGGGGCGAAGCGGGGCGGGGCGGAATGAAGCGGGGCGATGTGGGGCGAGACGGAGCGTGACGGAGCGATGGCGGAGAGAGGTGAGGCAGAGCGGGGGCGAAGCGGGGCGGGCCGCGCTAGTTGGGAGGGGAGGGCTTATCTGGGTTCGATGCCCCGAGGGAGCAGTAAATCATCGCGGGCGGACGGACCCAACGACTTCGTGGGAAGCGCCCTTAAATGCAAAGCCCTCTACCTGCGCGCGCGTTGCGGGGCGTCGTAAACGCACCGGCGCGAAGGGCTCGCGCGGAAGGCGAGGGCGGGCGCGCGTTTATGGCGGCGCCGAGGAATCGTCCCCGCGCCATTAACGGTCCTCCCGGCGCCGCCACCGCCCCCGCCGTCCGCTCGGACCCCTCGGACCCCAGCACGGCTTCATTTCCTGTGCCCCTTCCGCCACGTGTGCTCGAGATGCTCCCTGTCACCCTGAATGAGAGAGGCTCAAACCTGTCTACCGTTTTATTGAGAATTCTCTGGTTTCTCTCAACGCAGGGAAAAGTATTTTACTTGAACTTCAACCTCCCGAATTTCTTGCTATCTTTGCAGCGGTCGGACACCACGTGAAATGCATCTTGCGTGTCCCTTTCGTTACTCTTGCTCCTACCGGTGTTGGTGGTTTAGGGTATTAATTGATGCTACTGGAGTGCCCTTGATCGGTTCGAGACTCGATGGTGCCAGGATTTCCGATGGTAGGTCGAATTCAGCGGATGACTGTAGGAGAATTTCTATTCTGCTTTCATTTGTACTTTTCCGCGGTTTCCCCGATCAACAATAGGCGAATGCCGTGGAAGTACCCTAACAAAAGGGTCACGGACCGCGCGCGATTTTTCCTTCCTCTTCCTTGTCCTATCCTCACCACCTTACTTATACACCCACTTTTATACACCACCCTACACCACATGTCGGAAGAGCAGACGGGAACGTAGAGCTCGAACGAGCTTGGGCGGTGCCCCGCTGGTGGGAGATACCTGGTTAGGGAAAACCCCGTCAGTCGACAGCAAATATTCACTGAATCTCGCGATCCAGCATAGGAAGATCACCGCCACCCCCCTAAAAATATACTTACGACTAATACTAATGACCTTAGCAGTTGAAGCGCCCGGAATCACCAATCAATCGAATCAATGCAGGGAAAAGTATTTTACTTGAACGTCAACAACCGGAATTTCTTGCTATCTTTGCAGCAGTTGGACAGCACGCAAAATGCATCGTATGAGTTCCCTTCGTCACGCTTGCTCGTACCCCTTGTTACCGCGAGTGTGAGGCACTGATTCCGCGTATTTTGTAATTTATAGTTATGCTGTGAACTCACATAGACTTCTCCATGAATGTAACAAGTGAAATTTCTTGCTATCTCGTCGTCGCTAGGATCGTCTGTGGACTTCTCGGACCCCACGATTTCTGATTTATATAAGTTAAGTGAAACCTTTGGTACTAGACGTTCACAGTGTCAACTTCAATGTGTTGCTACATCAGCGGCGCTCAGTCTGCATATGTTGCCACTTCCGCCACATGTGCTCTAACTGATTCTTCTCGCCATGTCTGGGAGGCCTGATCCTAGCTAGTACTGTGCGCTTTCTGATTTTTTATCGTACTTACTTACGTCTTAACTTTGGGAATATTTATACACTTATGTCTCAACTGTAATTCAATTAACTTACTCAATTGTAAATTATCAAACCAACACACTTCCATATTTAAAAATTATTGAATACAGTAATCAAATCATTGCTTTTACTCGGTGATTTGTCACAATATGTTTTACATAAATTATTTTGATTATGTATTTGAGTAATTTTTAATAAAATTATGAATAAATGTTTTAATTGAAACTAGGTTGGACCTTTGCGAATATTCTGAACTTAAAAAATATGAAATAATTATATGCGTCGTCATTGCCAACAATATTATTTATTACAAGAGCAGCTTTCGATGGCTCAGCCATCATCATCAGTTGTCTGCTGTATGGAAGCCACAAAAATGACTACTTATATTAACGACTACGATGCATATAATTATTTCATTAGAAATGCCAACGATAACGCACCACAGCACCTATATTTAAAAATATATTTCAAAACAGAATATTGCTTGGTGCCGAAACCCATCTTCGAATGTTTCTGGCAACACGCCGGAGTGGGGATATCCTTCAAAAGATATAGAACGTCCAAAATGGGTTCATTTTGGAGAATACGGCATAAGAAATTTGACTCGGGAGACAGGGAAGCCAGGTTTTATGGGGCTAGAACGCATCATGAAGCGTAACGTGTGCTGACCGTTGCGTAGCACCGCCTTTTCCGTCAAATTCCAATGCGCGAAACTCCTAATTTTTCATTTTGAATTTTCACCCGAAATTGACCGAGAAGCAAGTAACTTCAAGCCAAGTGAGAGGTCTCAGTATTTTCGATACATACCCCCAAAATTCTGGGAAAATACAAAAATAATGAAACAGTTTTGATTACGACTGAAAAAAATTAAGTATTTGATTATTTCAATCTGTAGTTTTTCATGCAACTCTATTCTCATACTTGGTGCCTCGTTGCTTACGACACAGCTAACGTCATGCTACAAGGAGGAAAGACGGTTTCCACATATGCCGTTCGAGAATGGCAAATTTTTGCTGCTCCAGAACACCGTTTTCCACGCATGAAAAATGGTTGTGATAAACATTCACACAAGTACTATTCACTATCATTGAATACCTGTGGCTTCGACAATGAGGTATGTTTTGAATTCCACAGACTATGAATATCCAGAACAGCTAACATTCTCAGGCGACCAAAATCAATTGGTAATTAGTTTGAAGTCCGACTTGACAATTGCAAAAATTTCCACGAGAACGCAGTAAAATATGGTCGAACGTGAACGCCAATCGTGTTTGGAGTTCCACGAATAGCTAAAAAGCTTTAACTCCCAAACATGGGGAATTGAAATAATGTCACTGGATTTGGCACTCTATTCAGAACTCAATTTGTCACCCGTCAATCCAGGTTAAGGTCGTTAGGTTCACTGAGTGCACAACTGTGTGTTTCTTCATATCTACGTTAAAATCCCATACACTAAAATATTAAGCGTAAGAATATCAAACTTTTCTATTTTTTTCCCATAGCAAGGATGCCCTCGGCATAGAGTTATTTGTGCAAACATATGGAAAAAATTCCTTTATGCGTAGACTGCTACTGCTACTTATGCTAGACTATGTTGCAGTTCCTTTGAGATTTTCAGTTTATTGACCTTTAAAATCGTGATACTACGGGCTTTACTTGAAAAGCTGAGGGGAGCACTGCATTTTTTCATTGTTTAATCATGCTCACTGATGTAGTTGAGTTGCGTTAAATTTTAGTAATACCAAGAAGGTGGACAGTCAATATAATTATTACAATGAGTTCACTAGCCTAGACATTAGAAACAGTACTCTTGAAAATGATAAATAGGCATGATTTCTTGCCCCCCCTCTCGAACTTTTCCTAGCATGTCCCTGCATTTTCACTTTTTAGCGTACTCAAAAATAAAGGGCTTATTTCCAAAATTGCATATCTCCATTTCCCTTTGTTTTTAGTTTTTCTTAGTACTCTTATCTCACTTTTCCATCATATTGCCAAATTTTATGTTAAAATTGGCCTTTCTTCTTTGTTAACCGTTGCGCGAAAATCTATCTTCAACCATCTTCAACTGTAATGCCAAGTATTACCACTTGATTTTTGAACTTTTTTATTTATTATTATTATTATTATTATTATTATTATTATTATTACTATTATCAGTGTAGTCGTATCAGTCATTTATGACCATATTACACGCCATCCTCTGAGGCTCAGTCATATTTTTCTCGAAGAGATTAACATGAGACATTATGGGGATCACCTTTCCGCCCGTATTCCTTGATACGATATTGTTGTTAAGTTTGTAATTATGAGTTATGGAGTGATAGGATGGTTAGGAGGGGTAAAGGGACAAACACAAATACCACTACGCCTTATTATTATTATTATTATTATTATTATTATTATTATTATTATTATTATTATTATTATTATTATTGTTGTTGTTGTTAATTATAATAATAATATTTTTGTGAACGTCGCTTTGTAAAATATTCCCTTCAAATGCCACGTTTGTCCATCGCTGCGCCGCAGCGCAGCGTGAGCAGATGAATAGGAAACGGACCGTCGCAGCTGGCTAGACGCTGCAAGAAATGAGGGCACGTCAGTCACGTCAATTGCGAGCAGCCGACCATGTGATGCAGAGATCACGAGGGACGGTAAATCACGTCATGCGGAAGTCGACGGTGCCAAGCGACCGCGTACATACTTTAGAAAAACAATTAACCAATCAATCCACAAAGAAGGGCGCCCTTGTTTCGTAATGAATACTTCGTTGTGGAGCACAAGCTCAGAGGACTTTCGTCTCTCGGGGCTGACGACCCAGAAACGGAGTATGGTTTGTGTGTGACCTTAGAAGCAGATACACGACATTCTTGTGTTTAGAAACTAAATTACGTCGAATGCTACAAGAAACCAAGGAGTACGTCATGCAAGTGGGATAGCTGAAATTCACTTAACACAGTCCAATTTACTTTTACCAACCTGCAGGGAGTGTAAGAATGCAATGACAAATCCTCTTTTGAGGAAACGCTTGTGAGAAGCTACTTTCTTAATATAACACAATTTAAACATCAATTACAACACTACGTATTTATGAATTTTCCCCCATTATTACAATCCAAACGAATTCATACACTCTATTTTTTTAAAGTAATTAAATATTAATAGACGTTTTTGATTGGGCAATAGTCAAGTCTGTAATTAATACAAATTTTAGAGAGACATTTGGAATTCTTCTTCAAGAATTTTCTTTTAGAAATGGTCTACGAAACTAGGAAAAGTATCATATTCCAAAAGTCAATATTCTTCAATGATTTACATACCAATAAAAGGTTAAAACAGAAGTTGCTACAAAAAAATATTTCAATAACTGTTTTAATTACACAGGTTTACAAAATAAATTTTATAATAATAATTTTTCTTCAAGAAATGTTCACATACCCACGGAAAACTAGACGAGACATCTTGTTCTTCTAAAGTCATTGTTTTTTTATTTAAAATATGTGTTCATCATCTTTTAAAATCTGTCGGATCTTTTAAAATCTCATGTATTTTGGAAAATTATTTTCTTTATTGTTGCTGCGCGGACTTTTGGAAATTTTTCACATAGGTGCTGGAATACTCCTCTGTTTGTTTTGCCAATCGTATTCCCGAAGCAATTAATGAGAAGAGGAGGGAGAAATATCATCTTGAGATCAACGAGAGAAACATGAGAATACCGTATTTTCCTTCTGCATGTTTTGAGATACTCTAGTCAAAACAAGATCGCACTTCATTCCCAGCAACAGCGGTTCGTGAAAGAATGACTTTGCCGTTGCAGATTCGCACAGCCACAATAGGAAAACCGTCCTATCTCCGAAACTATTCGTATTGGAGCACATCCACGCACATACTTGGAATCAAGGTGCGACACTTAGTAAATCTCACATATTTTCTTGTCCGATGATTTTTTATTGTTGACTAGGTAAGTTCTTATTTTGGAGGATAAATCGCACATTCGCAAAATTAAAACCATCTCATCACAAAAATGATACATTGTAGGGAAATTGTAAGTTTATATTTGTTTGGAAGGAAAATTGTAAGTATATATTAGTAAATCTTGCATAATTTTATTTCAGATAAATTTTTCATTGTTGGCCTGTGAAATGAGTAATGAGTTCCTAGAGCGTAAAAAGAACAGTGTATGGACAAAATCGTTAATATAACTCTATTTCTAAATTCTTTATTTGTTAATTGGTAATGACGTTTCTATCTTATCGGCGATTATTTCAGTGCATGTACTAGTAGTGTTCGTGCCTTCGTGTCCTTAACACATTCTTTCTTCGTTGAGAAGCTGATACGTCGTTTGCCGGAGCAATTGTAGCTCTCACGCGAACGCCTCGTTTGCGAATAGAGAGGGAAAATTTTCTTCTATTTTCGCCAGATGTTTGACCGAGAAATAATTTGGTTGTACTGACACATGTACCAAATACCTATACTTAATACACACATTTCCATTTTAAATCCGAACAATACATTAAATGTAAAAACTTACCGCGACTAGATGGGATCAGGATTAATTTTTGTAATTTTCTTGATAATAAGATGGAGAAAATACACAGTGAGTGCGAATCCAAACATATCTCAAACCGTGTATGCCACACTTCCTAGTGCTTCGAATAGATACAGACTATTGAAGTTCTATGATGTTTTATTGAAGGCCGGTTTTCAACCACTGAGTTCGTATAGCGACCAATGTAAGTTACAATGTAACGTACATTGGTCGCTATACTTTACGCTGGGGGTTACGTTAACATTATACGGACACAAATAACATCCATGCCCAGGACGTGACCGCGACACTTCAGGCACGAGGCAGCTACGATTCCTCAGCCTTAGCGACCTCAACTAACAAGGCCGGCTATGATCTCGTTTTAAAATCATTTGGATTATAATGTTTGTTGTGTGGTTGTTCGGGTTCTACGATATTTGTATGGTTATGAACAATGCATATTATAATTATTTTGATCCAATTAGTTAATTTTTTCTAATGTGTATAAGTATTGAATTTGGTTGTTAATATTTTTAATTAAACGACTTTGGTAGTACGTATTTAGGTTATTCCATAATTGCAGGGAAACATACAATATTAGTTTTTTCTGGGGTTTTATATAGATACTGCTCACTTATTAAAGGACAATTTCGAACAAACATTCTTTGTGATTCACACTTCAAGTTTTGTAAGCAGAATGTAGAGGTACTTTTTATGTAGCCTCACCAGTTCATTATATGTTTTAATTCCTGCCTGAAAGCAGTTAACTTTCATGAGTGTTGCGAAATTTGTTCGGCACTGTTAATTCCATATAATAATTGTTGTTTGAAGTAATTAATTATGAAGTTTTTGCACAATTGGGAGCGGGCCAGTATAATTAGGCATTAACAACTTTCCACCAATGTAATCAACACAGATAATATTCGCTAAAATTGCACGAAATGCTAGTGATTTTGATAATAAGCACTTGCAGGATTTACTTGAGATCACGCAACTTACACACTTCACACACGCAGATCTTGTTAAAACATGGAATATTCGTGTGTCTCTAATCTAACGACCTTTAAACGCTTGGAAACAAGCTACACTCTACACTTTAACCAAGTTTGTTAGTAATTAAGAGTCGTTTATGATCGATTTATATTCCAGAATGTTGTTAATGTGGCATTACCTTCGTATTTTTGTAAGACGACCTTAACAAATGATTATATTAAGAGGAATTAAATATATTATGTATTTCAGTTCCGATCGATTACTTTCAAAACAATATTTTGATGAATTTCTCACATTTTTGTAATGAGATAGGTATGGAACGGTGGCTGCTGGAAATAAAAAGAAATCTTTTTTATCATTTCATTTTAACTAGCTGATGTACCCTGCGTTACCCGAGTATTTATTAATCATAATCATTTTTTAGACAGAAAAATGAACTACATTAAATGGTTCAGAGCATCAATTGATATCACTGCAGCGCCTCTGATCGGGAGCTCATGGAGTTTGAGTTCCGACGGTGGCAGGATTTTCGATAATAGAATAATCGAATAATAATTCGAATTCAGCTGATGTCCGTAGGAGAATTAGCGGCTGGCTGCTCTGATCGGTAGTTTTCCGTGGTTTCTCCAAACAATAGTAGACGAATGCCGGAGCAGTATTCTAGCAACGAGCCACGGTCCGCGCGTCATCTTTCCTTCTGCTATCGTCACCCCTTACATACACACACATTTACATGCATTACCACACATGTCGGGGTACCAGTCGAGAGTTTAGGGTTTATCCCGGTTGAGGCGGCGCCACGCTGGTTGGGGATACCTGGTGAGTGGGAGGGGGAAACCGCTAGACGACGTGTATGTCGGAGCCGGATCTCGGCTTCCTGGTGGGGGAGATCAGACTCTCCCGCGAAAAAAAATCCATGCTATGCCTATACCCATGCTAAACGTACAGGAGCTAAGCGATTGACGCGCCCAGCAACAGCAATCAACACAAGAAAAAATAATGAATTGTACGTGCTTTGGAGTATCTCCGCCATTTCCTGTCTTGCACCATCCCGACCAATCGTGGCCACTCCTGGCCTCGTCCCACTCGCCAACTCCGCCCGCTTCCTCCTAGCCATACTCCCGCTTACACTCGCCTCGCCTGGCCCGCCCTGCCCCTCCCCACTCCGCCGCCATTGCTACTAGCGTCATTACTACGGGCAGTTGTGAATAAGTACTTCAGAAAACAAAATTCAAGAAACAGAATTGCCTAGTTGGTTTCCAATACGTTTGAAAACTGGTTTTCTGGTGTGGAATATGCAGGGTTGCTTCCGACTGTCGTTTTGGAGTTAACATCTTGCCAGTAAACACCACATAAATTTGACATTCAATTGGTCTGAGCCTAATTGAAATACTGGAATGAGTGAAAATGCATTTAGTAGGAAGTTTTGTGGGATTTTAGAAATGTTACCTTTGGTGCATTTACTCACGCAAATTTTCGAGATATTTGCGAAAAACAAAAAAAGGATAGGCCTACACATCAATTTTGGTCTGAGCAGTAGAAAAGCGAGATAGAAGTAAATTTACGTAAAATCTTAGGGACAGTAGTTTTTTCCTCGTATTTATTTTCAAGGCGCGTGTACAACATCAAAATCGGAATAAAGTTAGATTGCATGAAAAACAAACAAATGATCGTCTTTATGGGAGGGAAAATAATATTTTGAAGAAAGCATCCTAAGTTACGATCGACAAAATACTCTTACCTTACTATGAAAATCGCATCGATATCGAAGTATTTGCAATTGTATCAGATAATGAAGAAAGTTTATTACGTTATCTACGAACTTAAAACGTTATTTGCAATTCAGTATTTAAGGAAATACGAGTTTCATCGCAATGTATAAAACGTGTGTACGTTTCATCGTGAATGAAATTAGATAATGAATGAAAATGCTCTCGCTTAACGTTAACCCGGCAAAACGCTGCGAAACGACTCGGGGAGTTTCCCTGCCGAGACCTAATGTGGCCTCGCTTCCGTTTTTCTCATTTGTCGTCCTGCGGAGACGACTGCGCAGCAAATGAAGAGTAAATTGCTGCGGGAGAGCGCATATTTTGCCCGTAACTGTGTATTTCATAATTCATAAGGTAGCGGCGGAGCAGTTGTTTTAAGTTATATCTTTCCAGAGGGATGAGAAGGCAAAGTGAGGCTAAACACCCGGCACGGGAAGCTTTGCAGCGCGCTTCGCCTGGGCCGGCCGGTCGACCGTTCGCGCTTCATTTGCGCGCCACTGAGAGTTTCGTAGGACAAAGGGCGGGCGCGCGCGGGGGTGGCGCGGGGGAGGCACCGCGTTGTTAGACTCGTCGCCGACAGATTGCGTGGGACTAGCCGTGCGACGTCTCGATATATTTCTCCACAACACCCACAATTGAATCGGTTATACAATATTTATTTATTGTATTTAAAATTCCGTAAGTGTATTTAAAATCCCGTAAACCACTCGTTTGCATTTTCGCCTTTTGTGAGAAAATAGAAGCTGCAAGATAGATGCATCGTTCGACGTGTAAATCCCGTAAATCAGATGAACACAACGGCCGTGAGGACACTGCAAAGTTTTGGTTTATTTTTGAAACTCTTTAAGTCATTGAATTGCGGGTGTGTATGATTGTGTATCATTTGTATGTCTATCATCATGTGTGTGTCTGTAAGTATGTATGAAGTGTGTATGGCCGGGAAATAACTGACAGATTGGTTAAAAGGGATGTTCAATACAGAAATATTCCTACGTATTATCGTAAAAAAACATATTGCAAGCAACTGCTTCTGTTGTTATGTATCGTGTTTGATACAGATGCACATTCTCAATTTAATAACAGGTACTATGATAAATGTGACAAATTACAAACTGAACAGGCAATGTGTATTTATTTACATATTTAAGTTAAAAGTTCCTGATTAGTTTTTGAAATCCTGTAAGTCATAAACTTTTAAGTAAGTCCATTAACAATTGAATTTTAATACAAGTAAATTACATGTCTCCATAGCATTTTCAATCAAGATTTATGCATCAGAAATTTATAAAAATCGGAACAGTTCTCTATGGTCTTCATTATTCAGATTCCCTGTTTCCCTACGACTTAACAATTCCCGACTTGCGGGGTTTTAAAAATAATCAATTTAATCCGGTTTGTTAATGGCTAAGTTCGTGAAAAATGAATGTTCTTTGTCAATCAATCACAGGACAATAATCTGTAGAAGTTTATCGATAAAGTGTTGCTTATTTCGTTTTAATTTCTGAGCATTCATTCTCTGATATATATTGAAGAATATTTGCTGCTCGTCGCTTATTTCCAGTGCACTAAAGGTGAACTTATTTTAATGCTAAAAAAAGACGTAACATACGATGAACTAAGAAACAGAATGAATTGAGACAACCGTTATTCGTATGGTTTGACATAAATGAAAAGTAGAAAGCCTGTCGGTTGATGTTGCTTTAATCATCTCATACGTTACTTTAATATGTGTGATTAGTCGCGAATATAATTTAGAAAAGAAAAATTGGGAATTTTCAATGTATATTTTCCACCAATTTCTGAACTATTTAGATCATTGCAACAGACTTATGTGTATGTTTTAATGGTGTCTAAGTGCAAAGTTTCAGCAATACGTATTATCCATAAAAAATCTCGATTCTTGTGTGATCTGTAAATACAAAGGCAAACAAATTTGCTGAAGTGAACCGGAGTCAACAAACAGCTGCAGGAGTAATTTATGCCTGTATTAAATTTATTATTAAAGTCACTAGTTCAATGTGGAAGTGTTTGAGTTCGTCGCTATTTGCCAAACTTCATGTTTGCTCATGTTAATTTTGTGTAAACAAAGAGGCATATCTGATAAATATTATGTTCCTGTCAATTGAATATTCGTGGAATATTTTATTTTAAACATCATTGGTTCAACAACATTTACTCTTAATCATTCGTTGCTTTGGAATTGTGATTTACACCGAATGCTTCTAATGGGAAATGTTCAGGGCTCTATCGTTTCTTATAGTATTAGAAAATGTAGATGAAGTTGTTCAGCTTCTATATATGAGTTACGTTTGAAGATGTCATCAAACACAATTATATTTAAAAAATAGGTTGTAAAATATTAAAGGTAGTAAAATATTTAGTAAAATGTATAACATTTTTAAATTAAACATTAAAACTAGTTTCAGAAACAAACAGTGGTTATCGAAACAAAGTCTCGTGTACCGTTATAAAGATCAGACATGGTCAAATATTCATTAAAAGCGTCCGCCGTCTTTTTCGCGTGTTGCTATCCCACGTTATTTTGTTTTCTTTACAACCTCGAGTTTTATCCAAGTTGTCGCAATTCGGACTTCATCCTCTTATTTCGATAATGTGAACATGCGAACAGTTGCCGTCTTTCAAGGTCTTTGTCTGGAAAGTCCTCGAGTTCAAGTCCCGATGGCGATGAATTTTTGGTACTAGATACAAAACTAGTTCGAATTCAACTGTTTTCTGGAGGAAAATTCTAGCGATCGGCTACTCTGATCAATTTTAAACAGTTCTTTGTGAGTTCCAAGCGCATGCCGTAACAGTACTTTAATAGACGGGTTGCGGACCGCACGCGCTTGTTCCTTCATCTTTGTCCCCACATTTGCCCGTAAACTTACAAGCAACACCCAAACTTACAGCACACGCCGGGAAACTAGTCGAGAACTTAGAGCTGGCCCCTTTTGGGGGCGGGGCCGTTTTGGCGGAAGGAGCACGAGCGGGGGAACTCCGCTAGCCGACGTGAATTTCGGCGCCAGATCTGGCGTTCCACCTGGGAAAGGACATGGCTTCCTCCCGGGTTGTAACATGCAGTATATGTAAGGGACTCACGACAGTAGTAATGTTAAGTTATACGTTTAATTTGTTACGTTGTTTTAATTATTTGTATGTTGGAGTTTTTAAACTTTATTGGAGCATCAATTTTTGGGTTATACGGGAATTCAGATTCGTAAGGGTCCTAATAAGGTGGAAATTCTAGGGATTCCATAGCCTTTTGTTGCAGGTATTCAGCTGTTTTGTAAGGAGCAGACTTATCCAATAACGCTCGTACCTAATTACATTTAATGAATTTTTGTCCTGTAATTAGTTTGTTTTGCTTCTTTTAATTTGACTTGTCCCCTGGAAACTCAAATGTATCAATCAAATATCAGTATTCTGTGCGATTATTGCACGTTTCTTCGCTTTCTGAAATTCTTTCGGCGATCGTCACCAAGAAGTGACTGGCAAGAGGCGCGCTGCCGCGGCGAGCGCTGATCCAATTGGGCGAGTGAATGGATCTCGCCCACCCGCCGACCGAGCGACGAGGTTTTTATTTTTGCGTGGGCGGCATTGAATTCGCCTCGCAGCCTTCCAACGCGGCCTTCGTGGGCGTCACTGGGTCAAGTTGCTAATCGCGTGCCTTCTCGTAGTGGCTATGCCGCTTGGAGTATCCCCGTTGGGCCTCCGTGACGCGCGCAGCGCGTTTAATTTGTTTTCGCAATCACCTGACGCTGTTTTACACGGTGATAAATCCAATGTGTTGTTCTACGAAGTGTTCAGCTAGCAGTGAAAAATGAGCGATTTCACGGCCTTTGGCGTCAACCGGGTCAAATTTCCAGTCCTCTTCCGGCGACGTGGCTGCTAGCACTTCAAAAATATATTTGACCTGTTAATCATGGAATGTCTTTCAAAAGTTTTAATATATTTGCAAGTAAAGCGAAGTAAGCTTTGGCGATCTGAGCCATTTCAGCCAAGATCATTTGCATACTTGCAAGTAGTAAGCATTATTTAAACTATGGGAATGTGTGGGTTGCAGCGAAATGTGAGGTGTGAGGATGGTATAGGCCGGCTCTTTAAACTATTTCACACTCCAAGAC
Source organism: Gryllus bimaculatus (assembly GCA_017312745.1). Lineage (NCBI taxonomy): Eukaryota > Metazoa > Arthropoda > Insecta > Orthoptera > Gryllidae > Gryllus > Gryllus bimaculatus. The sequence goes on along the minus strand of BOPP01000033.1, from coordinate 5,146,767 downwards.
ACAATTTTTTTTAGTAAAGAGAATTTTCATTTCAAAAAATTAATAAATAATTTTTTTTATTCTTGCCATTGTTCAAAACATTTCAGATGTTCTGAAATGTAATCTCTATCCCGAATCAAAAAGATCAAAACTACCAACTCCTGAACTCACCGGTTTGACTCTAAAAAAGGGAATTTTCTAAGATGTAAACCTGTCTATCAATATTTTTACTGTGAAGGCTACTTCCCAAGATCGGCTCAAAGAAAATAGACGTTGTAAAAAAATTCCTTTTATAAATTAAATATTTTTTAAATAATCTAGAAAAATTTAATCAATTAAAAGCAAGTTGTAGGGTCTTGGCACGATTGGAATAGTGTGTTTGTTACTAGAGAACTATAGTTTTCGCGTTTATTGGCTTTAAAATTGAAATATTTCTTCTACATGTTGATTTGATAATAAATTTTCTATTTTTTACGCCTAGAGTACATTTACGGCTTTTGTACTGGTGACGAGCAACGACTTTTGTATTTCTTCTACTTTTGTTGCTGTCCACGCTCAAGGGAACGCAAAATCCTATATTCGTCCCGCGATGTGTTCAGCCGGCGTTGAATGCCGCGTGCGATGTCTCGTAGATGTTAACAAAACGTCAAAAATGTGAAACGTGGTTTCGTGCTTTTCCATATGGATGACGATTTGACTTTAAAATTATAGGAATGAAGATTAGCGAGTCGTTTTTAAAGTCTGTGGTTTGGTCCGTTGGCCTGGTGAGCCCGCGGTTTAGCTTGATTCGTTCGGTTGCGGTGAGGATTTGCCTGGTAGCTGGAAGCGAATTAGCGACGGCAAGCTCTTGCCCCAGGGAGCAATTACACCACATGAAAGCATTACATTACAATACATTTGAGAGAACCGATTACTGTAAACAATATTTGAAGAGGTTTTTTGCTGCAGTCCTTCTTAGAAATAAATATTAATTACCAGAACTATGTATAAAAAATAAAAATGTGTACCTGTAAATTACTCGCATGTGATAAATGATCTTTTTCTACACATACTTTTTAAAAACGTGATAATGAAAATATAATTTTCCTTCTAGCGTTCGTAGAACGGAGTGTATTCTGTAATTATATTGATGCATTATTACATGCATCATGTTCTTCATCAACGTTATCGTCATTAACTCCCGTTAAGTTCTGTCTGAAAGTCGTGTATGCGTCCCAAAGGGTTGCGAAGGGTAATCGTCTGTCGGTAGGAAAAAGCTCTCGGGAAAACAGCCAACAAGACAGCAAAAGCCAAGGGAACCACTTCTCCGCACCTGGTCGTCTGCAACCCGTGTAGTCCCGCCAGTAACCTGACAATTTGTAGAGGTAGGATGCATTTCCTCCAATGGTCTCTTCCCCGTAGCTGCCGCCGCCGCCGCCTTCGTCGCCGACGCCGCCATAACCGCACGTTCCCTTCTCGGTATGCAGTCACACGCTTCCGCGCTCTTGCAAGCACCAGCAGTACAAGGAAGTTGTTATTGGGTCCATAAACAACAACAGGAAAATGAGTAGTGTGAAACCCCTTCGAAAGTATTAGAGTCATCTCTGTGTATCAACTTCCCTTGGTATTGTAGAGCCCGGCACGTAGACGCAAAGGCTTAGAGCATCTTTCTTCGTAGACGGAGCGAAGGCGTTTAAAGGACTGTTAAATCATTGCGCATCCCATCATATACCCTTTCGTGATCTCCGTGCCGCCATTAATACATTAGAAGTCAATACGGGTTTCATGCAGCCATAGTAATGTCTTTGAATGGTTCAGGTCACGTGCCGAGGAAAGGACATGAAAAAAATTTATCACTCCTCCCACGCCTGGGATTAGAAATAAAGATGACACTGTTCTCTTTACACATGAATGAGTGAAAACCAGGACGGTTGAAGTTACATTTAGTAAATTCTGAGATATCTGTTTGTTTAAGTCAACATAATTGTAAAGTCATTTTGTTTCATCATTAAAACCACGCAATTTTAATTGTTCATTAAAACCACGAAATTACATTGCAACTGCAATATAGTCTAAAATAAACACTTTTTTTCAGAATTCATAAAATGTCACTTTTACCGTTCTTGTTTTCACCCATTCACATATTACTGAAATGTGTGCAGTAATGTCATGAAGACGGTCGAAAAAATCGAATCTTAAAAAGCTGTATAATGTTAAACGCTCTGAATGGCATTCTTCTGAACGGTGGCCATGCGTTTTTATAAAAAAAAGAAAAAGACTCCCCAGACGTGTTTCCACCAGGCGGCGGCGCCAGGAACGCACTGCTGGGCACTGCGGTCTGGCAGGTGCGCCACCCCCTCCCAACTTCCGACCCCGGCATCTCCAGCCCGCTCGCCCGCCCCGCCCGTCCGCCTCTCCCTCCTCTCCGCACCCCGCCGCCTTCCATCCCATCTCTAATCGCTCCGCCCTCCTGCCCGTCCATCCGCCCGCTCCGCCACGCCCTGCTCCGCTCTCCCCGCTCGCCCCGCCCCGCCCGTCCCGCCTCTCCCCTCCTCGCCACCCCTCCACTCCGCACCCCGCCGCACTCCATCCAATCTCTAATCGCTCCGCCCTCCCTGCCCGTCCATCCCGCCCGCTCCGCACGCCCCGCTCCGCTCCTCCCCGCTCGTCCCGCTCAACCCAGCTCATCCAACCCCACTCCACCCCTTCGCCCAGCTGCACTCCACCCCGCTCCACACCACCCGCTCCACCCACCCCGTCCACCCCGCTCTGCCACCTCCGCTCCATTCCCACCACCGTTTTCAGCATGTCCCGCCTCCCGCAGCGCAGTGCCGCGCCGCGCCGCGCCGCTCCGCCTCCCTGCTTGCGATTTATATGTACGGATGTGGAATTCGCGTCCCGGGGCGGCGCGGCGGCGGCGGCGCGGGCGCCGGGCGCAGGGCGCCCGCAGGGGCTGCGTTCGTTGCATTTTTGCATTCCGTCCCGCGTCGTGCCCCCCCCCCCCCCCCACCGCTGTCCTGGCGGAGTCGGAGTCGCAGCTGACGTCTGCTTTCGGCGCTGCAGTCGCCGATGTTGAGCTTTTCGCCTCGCCTGTTCTTGTCCTTTGCCGGTCAAGCTGCTGGGACGTTCATCGTCCTGTAGCATTTGTGATAAGATCTCGGAAATTTCGACATGAAAATTGGAGAAATGCTGTATTAATGCGCGTTTAAAATAGGTAACGTAGTTTTAATCCGGGGCGCGGTATTCTGACTCACTGAACCGACTGCCTGCTGCATTGTTTGACGCAAGAAAAGAAAAACATCTAAACATGTAGACTTTTGTGATATGTTAGTGAATAGGGACTTAACGCGATGTAGATAATGATAATGTAACAATATATCTGCAAGGATTTCACATTAAAATATTTAAAGAATATTATTAATTAGTAATTATTAATTAATACTTCAACCTTTGTTCTTGGATATTCAGAGCTACCAGTTTCTTCAACACTCGTTTTTATCGCTGTCGTTTATTGTTAACGAATGTGTCACTTACAGCTCATTTCAGTAGTAAGTATTGTTGCCTCCAAGGAAAAATCACACGATTTTTCATAAAAAAATAAGCTGACTTAGAAATGCTGCCTTCGATTTCTGCCTAAAAGCCCAAATCGACCGAGAAAAAGTGAAAAATCGCAACTGCGTCGAAGAGAGAACACAGATAGAAGAAGAAACTAATTCCCAACAAAAGTAAGACATGAGTAGAGGAAGGTCGCGTCTCAACCCTGCAGAATCCGTACATCTTCACTTTTTTGGTGTTCTTGCGTCTGGAAAGTTTTGGCCACCATGTGGGTGAAACGATTTATAATTGTGCACAGAGGCGCATCGCCTAAGAGAGCACATAACTGCGACTTTTCTAAGAAGGGCCGGAGTCGTTAATTTCGTCGACACAGTATATCGTCGACTAAAGAACGCTTGGCTAATAGACTAACTTGTCTACAGCGATGCAAAACTGTGAATTTCGCATAATATTTCACTTTCATGACTTAAAGTTTGTGAACATTCAAAACATAAATTACCATGTATAAATAATATACATAAATTAGGAGGAGGAAGCGCGCTCCGCCGGGCGCTATGCTCATCCCCCGAGAAGGCGACAGCCTTCGCTATCCGAATTAACAGCGACGTCTGCTAGGGCTTACGCTTGCTTAATGAAGAAATAATGTCGGTCATTTATGATCGTCCTTGATGTAGAATCTTTACCAGACACACCCCATGGGAATCTTTTATCATCGCTCTCGTTACATTTTGTCGCCGTTCACTGAAAATTACGATATTTTTATTTTTATTATTACAAAATATTTTATTTGCTAATTCAAATAAAATTAAAGCAGTGCACTTTCTCACAGCAACGTCTCACGCAGGTATGTGTCACTAGAGAAGATGCAATGTTTAAATAATGTCCATTTACGAAATTTACACGGCAAAAAAATAGTTTAAAAACTGTAAATTATCTAAGAATTATTTTCTCTACACATTTAAAATTTTACTATCACATTTAAAATTATTTTAGTTCAAATTTTTCGCAACTGATTTCACAGTTTCAAATTTCTTTGATGAATGACCAGATCAATTCTATTGTTATTAATATTATTTTCATAATTCTTTAAGAAAAGCTGGAGACCACAAGCCAATTTCAATAGCAGAAATTGTAATATATCATATTTAATTCAGTTTTATAAGCATCGTTCACATTAGAAATTCAACAAAATAATTCTCCGTAACGGGGCGGTGCCACGGGTGCCTTAAATTTCAAGGAAGTGGAGGAATGGCGGGCCACTTTCAAGAAAACACAGAAACTCACGTATAGCTCGAACTGTTTGCCAACACTAGGCCAGTAACCTCAACGTATCAATTCTCCAGAATTCTGCTTGAACTGCTGTCCTTAAATGATCTGCCGAATTAATTTTGTATCTTAAAAATATTTGCTTGAAATAATAAGTCATTATCTTAACCATAATAATCAGGTATATTATGCTAAATAAAAGAATTTCATTGAAATAATTCAATATTTTCAATCATATTGTATATTAATTTTGACTAAAATGTCATTTTTTGCGGCTCTTCATTTGCGTAATTATGTTGCCTGATCAAATGACCAATCTGTTCGTAATACTGCTAGCATATTAATATCAGTAAATTCAGTAAATCACATGTGATAAATTAGTATAATCAGCGAATTAACTTCAGTTAAAATGGTGTTGCGTGAAATAAAATAGATGCTTTCAATCAAATGTAGCTGCGAACGCTACAAAGGGAGAATAAGCCCTGCGGCAATTTTTAAATATTTACAATCGTTGTGTTAATGAGTCCGTTTAAATACAGTTGCTGAAAAATTAAAAATTGAGCTTCAAGGATTACCGTAGTTATGAGCAAATTACCGTAATCTTCTACAAGCAAACCCCTCCTATGACACCGTAATCTCCCGTCAAAATTATAAAAGTAATAATAATAATAATAATAATAATAATAATAATAATAATAATAATTTCAGTAGTAAGTCATGTTTTTAATGATCTAAATAGGTGTATTTTTGTTAAAAAGCTAAAAATAATGTGAGTTTAATAGAGATTTTCACTCTAGGAAAACATTAATGTCCTGTATTATTAAGAAGTAGTGATATATGTACAGTTGAACTGGTATTTTGCGGAATATTTTACTTTTACAATTTCAAATAAAATTATCTACATTTCATTTTATTTTCAAATACCTCTCAGGATATGTTTAACAAATTATATTTCACACTTATTATTCATAATGTTATCCTATACAACCCACTTAAACAAGTGGGAAGTAAAATTTATTTTCACTGTGACAATACAAAAAGTAGGCATATAATTTAACAGAAGTTATGAGAATGAAGTGTTTTCGAAATTTAACACTATTCGAACAATCTATTTTATTTTCTCTATAATCCATTTTTTCTTTACCAAAATGAAGTTTTGTTATCAATTCTACGATGTAGATTTAAGATTGTCGAACTCGGCAAGGCGGAAACAAAAATATCTATAGGAAAGTATGTATGACAGCGCCAGAAACACTTGGAGATCTAAAGGAGGCTACAGCTGCAAGGTCATCTATATTCCATTGCATGTAACCTTTATTTCGGTGATCACGATGGGGAATATCAATAGCTGGTTAGCGATGACTTCTATGTTTAGTCCTTTGTTAAGTTTGTCATTGCTAATGAACTATGAGGCGTTTGTGAGGGTTTTAGGTACTGGATTTGGAAAACTTGTAGGTTGTTGCAGTCAACTTTTACCGCATTAATCGAAATGGTGCTTACGTTTAGAAGGAGGAGGATCTTACGATAGTTTTGTATACTACTAATCGTTTATCGAGCGAAGTGGCTCAGGGCGAAGCACGATGTTTTCACATTCGGGAGACTCCGGTGCAATCCTCGTGCCGGCCATCGTGACCAAACCGGCGTTTCAAACAGAATTCGTTAACTACGTGAAGTCACGAAAGTTCAGCGAACTCGATACATTGCGGATTCCTGTTTGGGTGGCCGATTAAGAACCCCAAGATCTAACGGTACCGAGGTAAATTGCCCTTTTTGGAACATGTAATGGCTAAATACAAATACAAATTAATGATGTGTTCTGTGGTGGTGCGGAATTTCTAATGAATAAAGGTTTTTGTTAATTTTCTTTCACAGTTGGGTGTAGTAATTTTCTTTCACTTCAGTTGGGTACTCTCTACTTCTTATCGCAGGTGGCGCGGTCAATGTAAACTAGGAAATAAAAACGAAAGGCCCTTAATTTCCCGTGGCGTGCGATTCTTCCGCTGCACGGCGCCCGAGTCCCGCGAATCGCGAACCGAGTCCCGCGAATCGCGAACCGAGTCCCGCAAATCGCGGACCGAGTCCCGCGAATCGCGAACCGAGTCCCGCGAATCGCGAACCGAGTCCCGCGAATCGCGAACCGAGTCTCGCGAATCGCGAACCGAGTCTCGCGAATCGCGAACCGAGTCCCGCGATTTGCGTACCGAGTCTCGCGAATCGCGAACCGAGTCCTGCAAATCGCGAACCGAATCCCGCAAATCGCGAACCGAGTCCCGCGAATCGCGAACGCGCGCCGCGCTCCGTGCGAAAGACGCGCCGCGCCGCGCCAAAGTGCTGGGCCGACGAGAGCGCGGCTGCCACCGCGCCGGTTCAATATTTACTCCGCGGCAGCGCGTAAATTCGCGAATCGAGCTGACCTCGCTGCAACGCAACACACCCGGTGGGACGGTGAAATGTATCGGTGAATCGGTGGTAGAGAGAGGAACGAGGAAAATAACTCGTTGAAGGGCACGGTGGCTTTGACTAAAGCGGCGAAGAAGTCCGAAGTGGTTCTTTAAGAAAGTGGTTGTGGTGACTTGTGATAAATTCAGCGACTTGTGATGAATGTGCTGCCTAATGGTGAATGCGGTGAATTAAACCATAATAATATTGGAGAATAGGTAAAACATTTTTGGAGTCTCATGTCTATAGGTGATGATAAGCGTCACACAAATACTCGGTGATTTATAGCAATGAGTAGGATGTATTAAAAAACATAGAAAAATTCGGAACAAATTCACCGGGAGAGATGGCTCAGGGCATCAACTGATGTCACTGCAGTTCCTCTGACCGGGAGGTCCTTGATTCGAGTCCTGACGATAACAGGTTTTTTGAAACTGGCTTGTCAGCTAGGTCGAATTCAGTCTCTGTCTGGAGGAGAATTCTTCAACACCAGGTGAATGCCGGAGCAGTACCCTAACAATCGGGCCACGAACCGCGCGCGATCATTCCTTCCTCTTTCTTGTCGAATCCTCGTATCCCTTTACATACGCTTTTACTAACGTGCACTACTCTACCACACATGCCTGGAGACCGGTCGGGAGCGTAGAACGTGTTCCAGCTGGGGCGGCGGCCCGGGGTGGAAAATACCTGGTTGGGGAATTCCCGCTAGCCGACGGTAGGTCGTTCATCCTGCGGGGGAACCCACCGCCACCTCAGAGCAAAAACATGCTCTTCACTTACGGGGCTAATAACCTAAGTAGAATCACTGACAATTAGTCAATCGGCACTAGTACAGTTCAGATTATATAAAAATGAATATTTCTTAATTTATATTTCAACTACAGTATTATTCAAATAGTGCACGAGTAAAGACACAACTATGACTCTAACATAAAAGTAAGATTTTTGAAATGATTCTTCGTCGCCCTCTCCCACTACCTCCTCCCTTCTACAGCCAAACACGTCTTTTTAATTTTAATTTTTTATATACTTAACTTCTCATATGTCATTTGTTTTGGGGTACTTTTTACCGTCTTATCCCAAGGCAGCCTTTGTGTTTTCTAAGAATTTTGGCATTATTCTTTGTAACGACGTTCAAAATCTTCCATCAACTGGCATGTATTTGTGGCTCACATGCAAGACTATGACGATTGTCGGCAGTGATGGAATGTACGATTTCGCCGTGGCAGAGGTGGCGAAGGGCCGAGACGACTGTGGCCGTGAGTGGGACGAGCAGGGCGGATGAAATCGCTTCTCTCGCACCGTGAACTTCTGTTGGCAATCATTGGTCCATTGCTTCGAGTTAAGGTTTTCCTCCGCCAGATTGGTTTGAGTTCGGCGAAGGAGATATTTCTCCGCGCGAGCCGCGCCGCGTCAGAAAACTTGGCGGCAACTCTCTGCTCGAGACAGCGCGCAACTCGGTCGACAGCTCTCGCGGTCGCCGCGTCAACCCTCTCGCTCCGCGCCCCCCGCCACGCACCACTCCGCCTCACCCTTTCAACTAGCACCATCCTGCTCCCACCGTCCCACCTCGGAAAAGTCCGCCCCGCACCGCCTCGCCACCCTCCAACCAGACACGCCCCGCTTCCCCACGCCCCGCCACTCCTCGTTCCACTCACACCACCCCGCTCGCACCATCCCGCTCACACCTCTTCATTATCGTATACCACCCCGGCACACTCTGTCACGTTTCGTCTCGCTCTGGCAGCCACTGCCAGTTCCTTCCAGCCCCTCCCAGTCCCGCCTCGGTAGCAGGATCATAGAAATCGTTATGTCAATTTCTGGATGAGCACTAGTGTATTCCTGAAGGAAGGGATGTCTGTAGCCTGAAAGTGGAATTTCGTGTCACCGACTGACACGGTTATTATTATTATTATTATTATTATTATTATTATTGTTGTTGTTGTTATTATTATTATTGTTATTATTATTATGCTTATTATGAAAGTATGGCAGATTGTTTGACCTTACCAAAGGAAACAAATGCTGAGAGCTAATCTAGCACTCACTTATGAATTTGAGAACTTCATACGCTCAAGAAAGTTATCTCCTAAACTGTACAATGTGAACTGTCAACTGAATGAACATGTCAAATGAAACATCGCGGAAACACTTAAATACTAGAAGGGGAAGTGCTATTACCAACACAGTATAAGAGATATTTCTAGTTCCCCTTTAATTACTTTTTCAAAGCCATGGAATTAATCCATATTCAGTTTCCGGTGCATCGTTACACGCGTTTGTGTTCTTCCGTGTGTGGTTAATTGTTTCCGATTTAGCGTGCAGTTTTTTGTCTCCGTGAAATCACGAAAGAATTACGTGAACAAAATTGAATGTTACGTTGCGTCGGCCATCCAGACACAACATTCTTATCGTGAAGCAAATCTTGTGAACACATTCTGTGAGTGACGTTCCAATTTGTTTCATCGCAGGTGTGGCTGATAAAGCGTTTCTTGTTTGCGATTACTTCGTGGAAACGCTGTGCTATAATTACCTCTCTGCCAATGCGCGGAATTTCTAAGAGTGTACGTACTGTTGGAGCGGTTGAAGAAATATTATTTTTTTCTGTAAACGCCTAATGTAGGTTTGATTTTTAAAAACTAATCCGATAATGAAATATTTTTCCTATTAATTCTTACGGGTCTCTTGGATAGCTCATGGGCAACGTACTAGCTTCCCGTACTGTGGTCCCGGGTTCGCATCACGGTCGAGGTAAAAAATAGAGTTGTAGCTTTCCTTTAAAATGGTCTCAGTTTCTGCAGCTGTGGGTCGAAGAGGCTCAGGAAGGCGTAGTTTGCTAGTTACGATGACAGGAAAACGTCATGTTCGCCTTATGTCTCTCTTACCCCCCAAGCGTGGGATTTAAACAAGGTCCAGACATGGTGGACACCGGAAGCTAGCCAGCGATGTCGGCCCAAATTGCATACAATTGAAAACATCGCAATGAACAAAAAACGACCTTGGGTAAATCGTAGTATAATTCTTTTGAAATCAATTTGCCATACGCACCATAGTACTATAAATAACTCTCTTTCAGAATATCTAATCGCAACACCATTTTTCGAGGAACTTTTCAGGGTTATTTACGTGTATGAAAAACTCGATTCTATACTATAATTGTATGATCACTTGAAAGCAAATCATCACTACCATCACCGTAATTTTCTTTGTGTCCCTGTGACTGACTTCTATGACTTCACAGATTAGTCAGCCAGTCAGGCTCTTGCGGAGAGAGTTCACGATTACACCGTTAGCAATTGAAAATTTCGTTTTGCTCGTTTGCTCGTTTTCCTCGTGTTGTTATTACCAGATACTGTTTGACAGGGGACACTGCAATTTGGCGACAAACTGAAGTATTGCTTCGAATAGGAATGTCCTGTTCAAATTTTATTTTTTATCAGATGTTTGGTTTTAGTTTTCAGTGATTCTTTTGCGTGTCGTGAATGTAGAATATGAGTCAGTCGTAAATATATTGTTAACTTCTAAGCAAATAATACTATTTATTAAATTCTAATAATGTGACATAAGATCAATTCGTTAATATATTAATTCATCCACTAACATGATAATTCAACCGAATATTCTTTTTCATTGCAGAAAACATATATTCAAAAATCTCTTTAAACTCGTCTCATCTTAGATCTTCCTCCTTACGCACGTTTTTCATTTTTTTCTGAAATCGTTTTTAGTCCATTCTCTATACAATTTAACTCTGCTTCTTCTTTTCATTGTTTCCACTAATTTCACCGCGACTGTCATTTTCTTACTTCTGAAAAATAAGTTGAACTCGAGACATAAAGCAAATACGTAATGCGATCCTCTGCAAGAGAAGTGCGCCGGTTCGCTTCATGCTTAAATCGGATGAACGCTAGCCGACGGCAAAGCTCCTCCAGAGTTTTGACTTGTGACATTACGTAGTTTTGCTTCAACGCGTGCTACCTCTCCGGGACGTGACGATGCGTATTATCTCGTATAACCAGACTTCAGAACAGGGCTTTCTGTGGATATTTGTAATTTGACAGTTATCCGCAAAATACGAGTAGAATTTACAGTTTAATATTATTGTTCCTGCCAGTATGAAATCCCATGGGTTACTTTGCTTTAATTACTTGGATTGGGTTAGTTGTATAATAGTTTCTCGAAAGTTAACATTGCATGATTATCGTTTCATAATTTACGATGTAATATTTTTTTTATAATACGAGTATTATAACTCATAACATTAAATGACGATGGCCTAAATTCTCTAAGTTATCCCACGGTAATCTTTGAATATTGTTAGAAAACAATTTCGTTGAAAGCTTCTGAGACCCAAATCACATTTAGGGGGAATGCACACCGAATCTGTCAAAATACTTTTTGAGCCACACTATGAAATTCGTAGAATTGACCACTTTCGAGAATCGTAATGGCATGCAAATTGCATGCGCTTCGCGTAACACAAATTTGATCCAACCACCCTTTTTTTCTGCAGCTTCAATAGAGAACATTGAATTGCTGTTCCATTTTACTACTAGTTTTAGAGTGTTATTCAATTACACTGATTTAATTACGGATGTAAATGATGAAAAGAGAATATCTATTCAGGAATGCTGTTGGATAAAAAATAAACAATGCAAAAACAGCATGCTACCGGCGCGTTTATTAGAAACGATGGTGAGATCCATTGATAAACGCGTTTAAGTTTTAAAGATATTTTCCTGAACAACAGATTATGCTGATGAATTACATTCAAATACGACCATTCAAAGAATGTTATCATGTTGATCTCGTTCAAAAAATGGAAGATGGTCTAACAACGTCCTGAACCAATAAGCTATTTGACTTTTCGCAAAAGTTGTAAAGTGAAGTGATAATAGTAGATCAGTACTGTTGAATTTATGGAGTTGCTTAGTGAACTCGCACGTCGATTTTAAAGCCATTCAGTTCCTCTACCGGCTTAAAGGTCCGACTAGTTTTATTCGCGGCTTTTGTCAGTTGAACCGTGTTGAAAAGTGTATGGTGTGACTTACAAGTATCGTTCACTGGCCTCGTCGACGTTTAGGTTTAAAAAGCTCCCAGAGGAGTCTTCTGTGCCTGTTGTGTTTGCTTTGCCTCGGGCGCCCTCGAGAGTCCCAGCGCGTGTGCAGATCTATTCGTGTGACAGTTGGCTCCACCGCCGCCACCTCCCCTCCGCAGCCAGAGGAAAATATTAGCTCCAAAAATCCCGGACGCCGATGGATGCGAGGGAGGAAGCTCCGTTGGACGCCGCAATCATATTAGGCACCACGCGCTCTCACCCCTCGCCCCCCCCCACCAACCCCCTCATTCCCCTCGACGCTGCCTTCTCCGTCCCGACGCCCTCACGTCCTGCCCCTCCCGCCCCACCGCATCCCTCCTCCCACCCCTCCACGCAACGGCCCTCGCCGTCCGACGCCCCACCACCCTGCTTTCTCCGTTCTCGCAGCCCACATCCCGCAGCCCGGTCTCCTCGCCTCAATCGCCCCTCATTGCCACCCCTCCGCTGGGGGGTTCTTCACTCCCGCCGGTGACGCCCCATTGCCTGCTCGCTTCACTCAGCCACACACCACCTCCGCGCCAGCGGCGCGCATAAAGGCAATATCTGCCGGCGGAAGCCCGCCCCCCGCGCGTCGCGACGCGCGAGCCAAGGCTGCGGGGGGGCGCGTGGGCGTGGCTCCCGTCGCGGCCGGGGCGGGGCGGGGGCGGGGGTGGCGCAGATGAGAAGCCCTGGCACCGAGATGCGCCGGGAGGCGAGGGAAGCGGTGCGGCAGGCGACGAAGATGATTGGGCCGAGAGCTTACGCTGTGGAAGAGGGCGAGAGGGGGGCGGGGCCCAGACGAGAGGTGAACCTCCGCTGGAATTGGGCACGTAATTCACTTCCCCGCTATTGAAATGGCGACTTATCCTTGCCGGCTAGTTTTGCTTGGGAGCTACGCGCTTAATTAATGATCGGTTTAGAAATGAATGTGAAATGAAATGAACTGGAACCTATAGCTTAAACCTTCGAATGATGAATTTTCAATGCCTCGAATTTTAGCTTTGCCTTTCAGTTGCCATTTCAGCTAATATTCAGTTGTTAAAGATTCTCTGTCGAGGTTCCGTCGTACAAATTGTCGACAGTAAACAGTTTCCATGAAACTCGTTGTTTACATGACTTTGAAGGGAGATAAATGTGTATTTATTGCTTGGATTTTTACTGTTGACTCAGTTACCTACTAGTAACGTGTACTTTATTCCATCAAATTAAATTTCTTTACGAAATGTTTACGTTATTCATGGACTTATTAATTAATTAAATTGTATGTCCCCAATAGGAATATGTTTCAGCAGAAAGAGGACATATCTATTGAATAGATAGTCACGCGTTAATATTTCGCGCAGTACTAATGTAATATATAACGGAGATGTCAAATGATAATTTTTAGATTCCCAAATCATTCGTTTATCAGTGAATAGCCGGCAGCTGGAATTATTCGCGAGACACTGGCTGAATGCGATGTAGCCATCGAGCTAGTGTGGAAAATCTGCGACCGGCGGAACTCGAACCCTGCGACCTCTCGGCCAGAGTCGCTGCAGGTTCTAACTCTGAGGAATAATCAGCACTAACTCGCTTTTTATATTAATCATTTTTATGCAAATATACCATTATCCACGTTTTCACAATCAGAGAGCGTTATGAACTTCATATATTTTATGGACTTACTTTCAATAAAGTTTCTGCCCGTCCTACAAATAATGTGATCCTCTGCGATTATTTCGGCCATAACTTCTCTGAAATATGGTTGGTGTTCTAGGGCGTTCACTGCTTTAGAAGAAACCGATGTAACATATTCCCTTCTCCATCCCGCCCATATTCGACTTGACACTTCGACGGTCCCGGATTTATGAAAGGGCATAAAGGATCACGATGCGAAACACCAAATTGTGAAGGATCCCCAAACTGCAAAAACGTATAATGCAATACAGCCCTTCGAGAAAGCTTTCGATTAATCCCAAGCCGTGGATTTGAAATCAACAAAAGTCGATTGATTTCTTCACTTCACTATAAAAAGCGAGACGCGAAGCTCCGTGAAGTCTGTGCTCGCCAGCCACCGATATGCTTGCGACTCAGTCCCGCATTCAGAAATGCTGGCGGGGAACTGGAAACATTCTTCCGAGTGACCAGTTTCTCTCATCGTTTGCAACAAGTTTTATCTTACACTTTTTCGTCACTAGGGCCCGTCAATAAGAGTTCTTCTGTCGAAAAGTCGCCGTTTTCCCCCGCATCATTTCAATACGTTCGCTACACCGAGTAGCAATAATGAGAAAGTATAAAAAGTGATTGCAGTGAGGAGTCGAGTAGGGACGTCGTGCCTCCGGGTGGCTCCCAATTGTGTGATTGGTGAGGTGTGAGTGATTGGCATGATGCGACTCCAGTACTGGGTAAGCTTCGCGTTGTCTGAGCGGTCCCACCCAGGTTCCATCACGTTCTGGTGAATCCAGACCACAGAATAGCATTTTCTATTCGGTGACCGAACGCCGGCCTGACGGTGTAATTGCCCTCCCGAAGGGCGTGAGGATATACCTGAACGCTAGGTACCCGCCGCCCCATCGCAAAGCAGTCACTAGGGTGCTTGCGATCGGAAGGGCTGCGCACCTTCAGATTGTCGAGCAAGCACCGTGGGAACAGATGTGTGCTGCGCCTTCAGGTTATCAAGAACGGAGGATGTTAGGGACAGAGTTAATTATGTGCCCCCTTTTCGATGAGAATTTATACCGACAAAACCATATTGTGTGAATAAAGGCGAATGATTAGAAACAGCATTTTGCCTCCTGCATATTAAATCGCCTAATGCTAAAATTTCAAGGTTTTAGTCTATAAATAAGACATTTTGATTCAAAAGTAAGACACTGAGGATGTGTGTGTGTGTGTGTGTATGTGTGTGTTCGCGTGCGCTAGCTCTTGGATTACGTTTCAAAAGCCCCGTTTTCTTTCGCTGAGAAGTTCCTGTACCAGGCAAGTTGACAAATTTACTTTCTGAATTATTTAGCTGTTGACTTCTCGAGTAGCGCTGTGCACGCCAGTTTAAACATTCGATTTGACAGATAGCGCAGACCCTTGTTTTATATCCATTGTCATCTTAACAGCCAAATTGTATTTTGTGTTGGTACATTTCACTTACTGCAGGATTGAATTTTGGCCAGAAACGCTGAAGTTCTAGTCATATTTTTTATATGCAGTATAATCACCGACATATCGATTGTTGATATTTGACAGTGAAGAAATCAATCGACTTTTGTTGATTTCAAATCCACGGCTTGGGATTAATCGAAAGCTTTCTCGAAGGGCTGTATTGCATTATACGTTTTTGCAGTTTGGGGATCCTTCACAATTTGGTGTTTCGCATCGTGATCCTTTATGCCCTTTCATAAATCCGGGACCGTCGAAGTGTCAAGTCGAATATGGGCGGGATGGAGAAGGGAATATGTTACATCGGCTTCTTCTAAAGCAGTGAACGCCCTAGAACACCAACCATATTGCAGAGAAGTTATGGCCGAAATAATCGCAGAGGATCACATTATTTGTAGGACGGGCAGAAACTTTATTGAAAGTAAGCCCATAAAATATATGAAGTTCATAACGCTCTCTTATTGTGAAAACGTGGATAATGGTATATTTGCATAAAACTGATTAATATAAAAAATGAGAATGTATAATGTGGCAAATTTGTGTTGTTGGGCACAACCAAATATGCCTATATTATGTAAATTAAAGTAAAAGGGTGATCTTTATCTCGGTTAATTAAAACCAGTTAGCAATTTTCTGAGTAGAAAAACTGATAATTGAGATCATTATCGACCAGTTAATGTCTGTATGTTCGTTTATTTTAATAGGAAGATGATTCTTACGGTTTACTCGGGCTTTGAAAGTTAAATGCGTTTGCATTGTTCCCGCCCATGTATTTCCTTAACTTGGTAGGAATTCATTGCAACTCAATAGGAAATTCATTGTGCACGTTCTGATTATACTTACGCGCCAAAATAAATCAGAGCACCTACAACTTGGGGAAAAAATGGTCAAGCTCAAAGATTATATCCTCTTTAATTTTCATTCGAAATGGATGATTCCCCCCCTCCCCTGGAAGATTGAAGTGATTCATAACTTTATAATGGCATTGATGTAAAGTAATTCACTCCCTCCGCACACCTATTCGAGAACATAACAAATATGTTTCTAATTTAAAATATAATTGTAGCAAATGTAGATATGTAGGTACGTAAATGTTTCACTAAAATTCGATAAACATATTAAAAGGCTTCGAAAGGAAAAACAACTTAAGTGCATTTTTACCTGTTTTCGGGTGTAATGTCCATTTAAGTCCGGTTCTAAGTACCTTGTATTGCCTCTACGACCCTTTGTGTCAACTTGCATGTGTGAAATTTCTCAACGAATCATGACTGTACATTTTATTCAAACACGTACAGTACACTAGTGAATAGAGCAGAATAGGACGTCCACTACAGTTTTCTTCGCCGTCATTCCTAGGTGTATACGTCTTCGACTTAGGGCGCAAGGCACGACATGGCCTTTTTTATTATTCATGATTATGAGTATTTATAAAACTACAATAGTTTTCTATTGATGTTAGGATAGCTTTCTATCCTTGGATATCTCGGCAGTTAGTAATATAATCATATAATCAAGAAATTAATCATTTGTACGAAAAACATTCCCAGTAGAGGAACGCATTACGCACACCTAGACAAAACAAAGCAACCGCTTGGAGTATTTTGCACGGGAGCCTCCGGCGTACCTGACATTTTCATTGAGAAGTACCTAAATCCAGTAATTTGTATACTATTTTTCAAACAATTCCATTGAAACGTCGATTACTATTATTCGTTTATATCAATGATTCTGAAATCATATCATGATGTATTCATTTTTTGTCTGCTACACATCAGTTAAAACGTTTAAAAAGATTGTGAAATGAATATTCTGAAGAAGCTTCCTAACCGACGAGTACATGAAGGGCTACTCTCTACTATCTCCCCCCCTCTCTCTCTCTCTTTCTCTTGCTTTCTTTCTCTCTCTCTCTCTTTCTGTCTCTTGCTTTCTTTATCTCTCTCTTTCTGTCTCTCTCTTGCTTTCTTTCTCTCTCTCTCTCTCTCTCTCTCTCTCTCTCTTTCTCTCGCTTCTCTCTCTCTCTTCCTCTCTCTCTCTTTTTCTCTCTCGAGACTGCATTTCCATTTCTAGCGAAGAGGTCCAAAGAGCACATTTCCGCTCTCCACTTCTACTTTAGCCCCTTCCGCCGCCTTCGGACACATCGCTGTCGTGGTTCTCTAAGTTGATTGTCACTTTACATTATTGAATTAATGAATACTTTCGGGATAAATTGACATTTTTAACATACTGTGTGCACTTTTTATCTTCAATAAATCTTAATTTTTTGGTACAGATTTATCCAGTTTGACTATGGGGTCAATTTTCGGAACTTTGTCTGGTTTGCTATGCGTGTGATGCGAATTGTTCCTTTTGTGTACAGTTTAGGTAGCGTTCTATGGGTTGAATTGTATTATGAAGTGATTATGTAGTGTGAAATAAAACGTGTTCTATGTTTTAATATTATCTCGTTACGTGCTGAGTTCTAAAATAACTTCATTTGTTAACGAGTTTGCTGCGTCTAGAGAAAATACTTACAGTACGATTACGTGCAGAAAGCAAAATGGATGTGTAAAACGCTGAATCTCGCCCATCCCGTTGCGATACTTCCACAGTACGAGTACCGCGTAGAAACGAACGTTCCTTTTGCATCCATTTTCTGTACAGCAAAATGATGGAAGAAATAAAATAAAACAGGGCTTTGTAGCGAGCGCGGCAAGCTGCGTCCGCAGAGCCAGGGGGCGTGGGCGCCGCTCAGCAATAGGCTGCAAGGCCAGCGTATGGGCGTTTATGGGCTCCGTGTGATGCTGCCGCGCACTAGTGCCCGTAAGCGGTCGCCTGGAGGCGCGGCGGTGGCGGCGACGGTGACAGCGGCGCCGGCGGCGGCCGTTCCGGTGGCGGTGGCAATGGCGGCGGCGGTGCCAGCGGAGACGGATTCGGTGGTGGCGGCGGCGGCGGTTTCGATAGCAGGGGCGGGGGCGGGGAGCGTTTGGTGGGATGGGGTGGGGTGGGGCGGAGACGGTGGTGACGCCCGGGTGCGGCGGGCCGTGTCGTAAACTGTGGGGGTGGAGTCGACTACATGGCCACGTGAGTCAGCGCCGACGACCCATCTGTTTGGCAAGACTGCTAGTCGCCACGCCGTCACGTCACGTCACGCCATGCCACGTCACGTCGCACCGGCTGGTGAATGCTCGATCGTAGAAGAAAAAACAGACGCGGAAAAATGATAAATATGTGCGCAGTTCTTTCGGTGCAGACCTTAATGAATATTTGTATTTTGTTCCACAGTATTTCTCCTCTCCTCCGGCATTAGTGCGACTGATTTCTTCCAGACCTCGCACAATATTTTATTCATCTTTCTACAATTTTCCACCAGAAGCAGTTAAAAACAAAATAGATGTACGTTTAAAATATTACGTTCTTAAAATATATTCATTGTTCATTATACTGAAATAAAGTCGCAAATATTATAATAATTTTCAAGCCTATTAAGTATTCTCAGATTCCGTTCATGTGTGGCAGTTCTGGGCCCTCTCTTCGCGTCACGAAGTTGCGCTTGGAGCGTGTGCTCTCGGCGAGTGCTTGTGACGCATGCGACGGCAGAGCGGAGGCAGCGGCCGGACGTGTCCGGGGGCGGTGGATTGAGTGGGATGGCAGGGCGGCCTGGGAGGAAGAGGCAGCTCGGAAGACGATGGGGAGGTGCGCGTGGGCGGTGACTGGGGCGATGGCGGCGGGGCGGCCTGGAGGCAAAAGCAGCTCGGAGAGCGGGGGTGAGAGTGCCGCGAGGCGGTGACTGTGGGCGATGGCGCCTGGGTGGCGAAGGCGGCCCGAGACGGGGACGGAACAGGCTCGGGGGCGGCGCCAGTGGGAGTGGCGGCACGGGGGTGGTGAGAGACGGCGGTGAGATGTGCCCGGCGTGGCGGCGGGGTGCCGCGGACTGGAATGGGCTGTAGGCGGGCCGGGGTGAAGCGATGGCGGGGCGGGCGGGGAAACCGGCGCGGTATGTGCGTGCTGCGCGTGCGCTCGGTCGTGAGGCGGCGGCGCAGGTGGTGAGCCGTGGAAAGCCAAGCGTGGGCGAGGCGGCGCGGCGGGATAGACAGCCCGGCGCAGCGGGGGCCTCGCTGCAAAGCTTGCGTTGCCGAAGTCGAATTCCTCCCCGCCATGAGATCACCGCGGTGGAATTTTGTCCGATGTGCTGAAATTGCTTTGATTATGACGAGGCCTGCCTATTGCCCTTCATCACGGATGCATGGGAAATTTTGATGATAGAATGACAGTTGCGGCATTCCTTTGTAGGACGTATTTATTGTCACCGGTGCGGTATCCTTCCAATTAACCAAAAATTGATATTGCATTGTGATGTTCCACGGCGAATACACCCTGCTTTGCCTATGGTGCTGAATCGCGCCCGTGAATTATCCAGGATATGCTTGCGGTTATCATTGTGGAGGAGAAAATGTAAAATCTCAGAATTATTCCAGCTTGCACATGTGTTGACGAAATGAATAAATGTTCATCGTAATCTCTAACATAAGGTCAAAAGGGTCTTGTCGTTTATAGAAATGATGCATAGTCAAAATAGCGCGTAACCTTCTAGTGACACGCGTTGGAAAAATGTAATTTTAGTGGATGACTGGAGTTACAGGTTATATCTGTAATTTTGCTTAATAATCTGCTTCCATTTAATTCTGAGTGCCAATGAGTAGTTGCCGTGCTTCTGGCTCCACTCTGTAAAGGCGAAATCATCATTATCATAGAAATGTAAAAATAATTTCGTAATTCATTGTTAAAAAGCCCAAGATATGGTGAACCAAAACTAGGATACTATATTACGAAGCTAAACGAGATGTCAGACACGAAACGAGACGAAGCGAATGGAGCATATGAGTGTGATATTCATTTGTTAACCTAATATCTGTGGAGACCGGGTCGCAGTGGCAGTTGCGCCATCTACTTGAGGATCGTGGTGGTTAAGCGAATCTTCCGAGCGCGGCGAATACAATTACAATTGTGAGAATACTGATGATGAAGCAAGTGCTGACTACTAAATTATTACAATTTCAAAAGAAGAATCATAGCATTCAAGAACTAATTTTGGAAAACAAATTTAATTCGAAAGTAACTCATGTATTGCAGTTTAAGGACGGAAGAAATATTTTGCAGTTTTCGAAAATTCAGAGTTAACAGGGAAAATCGGAACTGTGTTATCTTTGTAAGTGTATTTCACTCCTTTATAACAAAAAACTTACAGGGACAATTTAAAGACTTTTTTAGAAAATTTTGAAACTGTCCCAAGACTTCATGCGAAGTACACCCAGAATTTATAGAAGGTTTATCAAAATCGAACAGCTTCCAGTCGGGCCAGATTGATCGTTCGGCTGGGAAAATCATTCTGAGAAAATCCTACGAATAGTAAGGCACTAGTGTTGTTCCCAGGCGGACGGACGTTTTGAAGAATAAAAAACAACACTTTTTCGTTATCGAAATCAAATCGATTTCCGCAACATTACAATACTTTATCTACACTACTCTGTATATTCGTATATACTCTGTATTACTTTGTATATTCGTATGTATATAAGAAATTAAAAATGACTACGTTGACCGCCCAATTGATAGTCGCCATGATCCAGGGTTAATGCTCTTCCTTTTCCAATGCTCTCAAAATTTTTCTGTTCCTTTTTTCCTATCCTTTCTTTTCTTAATATATTTATTTTGTGTCTCATTATACCTCTCTGACTGTTTCTCACTCGCTCACTCACTCGCCCACTCACTCTCACTCACTCTCTCACTCATTCTCTCACTCACTCCCTCACTCTCTCACGCACTCACTCGCTCACTCGCTCTGTCTCTCTCTAACTTTGGCCTAATATCCGCCTACTCGCAGTATTGCTCAAGATTTTCTAGATCACTGGGAATCAGTGTTTTGTAAAGAGAGTTCAGCCCATAGCTGGGCCTAAAGCGAAGTGGGAAGTGGGCGAAATGCATTTCGCCCTGAGGAAGGTTGCAGAATGACGGCCAAAACGTTGGGCGTTGCGTCTCTCGGTCAGTCAAGTAGTTACTTAACATGGCTCGTTGTTTTAGCATCTACCCCAGCTTAAGCCTGGCTTTTGTTAAAGGAATTCGGGTAAACGATTAGACTTGCGACGGACTGTTTCTTGGAGAACTCTGTCGTCGAATGAAATAGTCAATATGATAAATTTTCGTACATGACAAACTCAAAAAGGCAAGACAGAGATTCAGGACTTCTAAATGGCTATTGGTTGTTGTGATATTTTTCATGCACAAATGTTTTAAAGGTCAGCATAAAATGTAATTAGTTTTTACAAATTAAGCTACGTCAAAATAGAAATTAATTTTATTATTTTTCTTTATTTCTAACAATCATAATTATTTTAACTCGCATTTAATTATTTTTAAATGTAATGGTGAAGAAATGGCGTTCAAAAATAATTTATAATTTAGTATGATTTAATTAATACACATTTTAGTCGGTGCCTGTCATACATATTCGATTTAATCATTTATTAAAAATACGTATATCTTTTTAAAATAGAAATACAGATACTCTCTTGACTGTCATATAGGAAAAATTGACGTAATATTTTCTCAGCACTCAGAACACGTGTAAACGGTCGAAATTCTCAAGAGGTCTTTAAGAAATAGCTCGAACTTACCTGCTCCGTTGTCGAAGACCTATGATGTGTGAACGCGATGTGTGTTTGCAATGATGATCTGGGCTGTCCGGGTGACGCCGCGTCGATGGCTGATGTGCCGACGTTTCGACCGACATGTCGCGGTCCTCTTCCTGAAGAGGTGGCCTCTTCCTGAAGCCATCGACGCGGCGTCACCCGGACAGCCCAGATCATGACTCTGGCCGCGGAAGCCTACGACATCATTGTTTGCAATGATGTTTGGCGGCGGATTTGGCGGCGCCGATGGTTAGTGTATCGGACTGTTCCCCAACCCGATCGATGCCGTGGATTTTTAGGGCGAAAAATTCCTTCGTACACCTTTCTTCGGAGGGGAAGTAAAGCCGGCTGTCCCATTTTAGTAGATTTACTTGCATGTAAAAAAAGATCTTCAAGCCTAAATGACTGAGCCTTTGAGCTAAATTCAAAATCGCCTGTTTCTCGCCCAAGAAATTCTCCCTTTCTCAGCTAGTTGGTGAAAGGAGCGAAACGAAATTTGCGTGCTCAGACGGACGAGCGGGCCTGATGGCCAGAGATTCGCCACCTAAAATAAGGCAACAACTCAATGTATCTATTTGGCTATCTCGGTAACTCTGCGGAATTCAGGGTTCTATAACTCCCATATAACGTGGTGGAAACCATTACGGTGGCGTGCTCTGCTGCATCATCTTCTTACAGGAACTAAAACACGAACTGCTACCAACAATACTTCAAACGTGCGTGGCTGCAGCGTGAGTTCGCGGGTCGCGAGCAGGTCCATAATGTTACAAAAGATAACGTCTATGTTCGCGCTCTCTTCAGAGGTTTCTTATAAGTATAGGTTATGAATAATTGAACGTTTAGAAGGCAATTTTCGTATTTCTCCCAAATTAGCCAATTTTTATGTGGGAAAGTTGGCGAGCCTAACCTTCAACTGCACCCGGCGACACTAGCACCTCCTATAGTAGCACCCTCCAGCTTTGCCCCCGGTTTTGGTGGAGAGTTGCAAGGCCCTGGCGGTATTGCCAATGTTTCGGCCGCCATTCTGCGATCTTCCTCAGGGCGAAATGCGAGGTTCGCCTTTCTGCGATTTTTCTCAGGAATTTAGCCCTGAGGAAGCCGCAAAATGGCAGCCGAAATCTTGTACGCGGCGTCTCCCGCACAACCAAGAGACGACTTACTCCGGCCGCGGAATCCTACGCTCTCGCTGACGATACTGCACTCTACGCGATGACCACTCCGGGTCGGATTGATGTGCAGCGTGGTGACCCGAGTGCAGCGCAGAGGTGGCTTTGTGGAGGCTGCACGTGGCTGCTACTGCACTGCTGACGTTTGACCCTTTAACCCTTTCCCCTCCCCTCTTTCCTTCCCCTCAGCAAACCCATTATGGGCGCCGCCGCAGCCCACCGCAGAGTTGCGGCTTGCGTTTAAATTTAATTTTGCTTCCACACTGTCAGTTTTACACATATTTTGGTGGCACAAAACATGCCATCGGATATGGAAGCAGTTGGGGAAATTATGATGAAAGAATCAATCACAACATGGGGCGCACACGTGCATGTGCTTAGTGGCCAATCGCGGTTTTCCAGTTTATGCTAATGCAAGTTGATTTTATAGTACAATTTCCAGGATTGTGTAAGTAATAAATGATATAAACAATTTTACATTTTTATATCTAACTATAAAAAATTAATTGGTATTACAATAAATGTTTGTACTCGTTATCTTTATAACAAACGAAGGTGCAAATACATGTGAAATGTCTAGTAGATCGGAAGAATGAAATTGTTAGAATAAAGATGAATTTAAAACGGACCGACGACTGCCAGAATGATACATTTTAATCTTTCCATCTTGGAACACCGCGTAACAAGTTTTCTGAATTTGTCATAATTAGTTCTAGTTCGTCATTAACCAATAAAAGAAAAAAAACATTGGCTTTGGCAATTGATGATATTGTCATAAAAAAGTGTCGCGCAAACTTTAAAAATTTAAAGAAAACACGGTAGTAGGTTTGCTGTCAGTTTATGTGGCTTGCTAAACAATTTCTCGTTATCATCCTGATCATTATATAACATTCACTTTTAATAGTCAAAACTATAATTAATTTTTGTCTAATAACAGAAAAAATTGCATATTTTTTATTATTGTGCATTTATTTGATGGTTTCTCAGTAAAATTCAATGACTAAGTCGTAGGAAATTGCGGCACTGCATTCGATAATATTCATTTTTCTCACAATTCACTTTCTGACGAAATTGTTTATTTCATATGATTTATAAAACAAAAACAAATTTATTTGAAATAAAAACGGTAACCTTTTGTTTAACAACCCATGACATTCAATTCAAAACGAAAAGTGCGGAAACAACATTGGCATAATACTGTAAAATTTTAAGCTTTGAAATAAAAATATATAATAAAAATTTACCATGATTATTTTATTTAACTTTTAATTATTTTTTCAATAAACTGAATTACTCATTTGAACTGCATACAACAAAAAATAGAGTTTTATAAAACTTCACAATGCAGATGAACTAGAGAGTAATTGTTGAGTAGAAATTTCATGGAATCACACCCTTGTTTTGCGTCTGGGCATAAGTTTAGCTTCACTCTACGCACGTTTTGTTGATCACTCCATTACTTGTAATGGTAGAATACAGTCAGGGGGTGTTACTATTATGTTAGCAATACTAACTACTGAACTATGCACTTCCTTCGCCAACGCAAATAAGTTTCCTATAACTTGCGAAAATGTGTAGATTTTCACATGTTACTAACCTCACTTTTTTCAAACTTAATATTCATCTTTCAAGCATTTATAGATATAATGTTTGGAAAGGATTTTGGAGCTCAACAAAACGCTTTTTTAAAACTTAATATTCATCTTTCAAGCATTTATAGATATAAAGTTTGGAAAGGATTTTGGAGCTCAACAAAACGTAAGCAGATGGTGTTTCTTCCCTATACGTTACGGACAGTTTTTACAGTTCTTTGACTAAATAAATCATCAGCACTATTGGCAATGGCATGATCCCTCCTGTGGGTATTTGCAGATAGACGTAGTAGTCCTTGCCTAAAGCCCCCCCAGCCGTGTGGTGAAGGGGGAGGGGGAAGCGCCCGTTCGCACTAAGCGGAAACCGACGTTCGTCGCGCGGGGCGGGGAAAGGCGGGGCGGGAAAGGGCGGGGAGGGACGGAGCCGGAAGCGGGGGCGGGATGGGGAGGCGCCTCCATTAGAGGCTTTGCGCGCTCTGGCGCGCGCGCGCCGCCACGCAAAAGTGCCGAAAGCGCTGAAAAGCGGCGCGCGCGGGACTCGAATTTCCGACAGCCGGCGCCCGGCCGTGGGAGCGGACCGCACACTCCCGCTCGAGGGGGCGAATTGATCCCAGCCTCCGGCGCGACCGGCTGCACCAGCGCTCCGCCCCGGCAGCTCCGCCCCGCCCGCTGCTCGCCTCGGTGGCGCCCCCCTTGCGGCTCGATCCACGCCCCCTACTTCCAGCGTCCATATAACGGCTTGAGGTCCCGCCTCGCACCCACTTCGCTCTCCGTACACGCCTGCTTTGCGGCCGGCAACCACCCCTTGTTGACGCCCCGCCTCTCCGCCCCGCTCCTCCCGCCCCACGCCCGCCTCCGACGCCCGCTCCACGCCCGCTCCACGCCCCGCTACCCGCACGCCCCGCTCACGCCCCGCTCCACGCGCCGCTCCACGCGCGCTCCACGCCCCGCTCCACGCCCCGCTCCACGCCCCGCTCCACGCCCCGCTCCGCCCGCTCCACGCCGCTCCACGCCCGCGCTCCAACGCCCCGCTCCACGCCCCGCTCCACGCCCGCTCACAGACCCTCTCCACACCTCGCTCCACGCCCGCACCATGCCCCGCTCCATACCCGCTTCCACGCCACGTCCAAGCCCCGCTCGACACTCGTTTCACTCCCGCTCCAACGCCCGCTCCACGCCCTTCCACTCCCGATTCTCTTTCCCCGCTCTACGCCCCGCTCCACGACCCGCTGCACGCCCCTCCTCCGAGCTCGCTCCACGCCCGCTCCTTGCCCCGCTCCACGCAGCTCCAAGCCCGCTCTAAGCCCGCTCGACACCTCGTTCACTCCCCGCTCCACGCCACGCTCCACGCACGCTCCAACCCACCCACTCCACGTCCCGCTTGATGCCACGCTCCACGCCACGCTCCAAGCCCAGCTCCACAGCCTCGCTCAAGCTCCGCTTATGCCCACATCATACCAGCTTTCACGCCCCGCTCCTACGCTCCGATTCATATGACGTCTCCGACCGGTCAACACTTCCGCTACGCCACTCTTTCCAACTCGCCAACGCTCTCCGACACGTCTTGATATCCACTTTTTGTCAATCAGATACCCGTTCGCAAGTCATCTCCTCATGCTCCTTCCCGCACGCGCACACTCCTCCGTCACGCGCCTTCAGTCACCACGTCGCTCCCTCCGTTACGCCAGCTCTCCTCCTGACTCTCCCAGAGCAGCTTCGCCACCACCGAGTAATCGCCCCTACCCTGCCCTAACCCCTCCCCTCCCTCTACCAACTTCCCCCCCCGCGCCTCGCTGCCGGCACTTGGCTTTGGGCCGCGGGCCCTCTCGTATTCCCTGTAATGGAGAGGCGTGCGTTTGGCAGCGGAGGTAGCGAACCTGCCCGCGGGAGGGGCCATGTGCCAGGAGGGGAGTTCGCAGAGTCGTGACTGGGGGCGGGAAGAGCGCAAGGAAAGGACGTGAGAGGGCGGGGCGGTGGTTTGGAAAGTGTGGCCCGGCTACGTAACAAGGTATTGCGGATGAAACGGACATTTGCGTGGCCACAGACTGTGAAATGTAAATTAATGCTTTAATGGGCGATACCGAATAACCATTGTTTCCGAATTAGCTGAGCTTTTATGAGAATTTTGTAATCCGAAACAGGACATTTAAAATGAAATTGTTGTGGGCTGGCGGAATAGTTGCATTGGAGATGCTTCTTGTGCATCCGTTCCTACGAAAAAGGACGAAAATCGAGATACGATGTTGTTTTGTGATGGAAACGTGCAGGTTACGGGGATAGAAAGATTGGAGAGTAAGGGATGTCTAAATTCAAAAACATACATGGAAGGAAGTCGAAAGCAGAGTGGAGTTACTCAACTTAACCGAGACGAAGCCAGGCGGAAAAGAATCGAGAATTCCTCCGCCACTTCCGGGGAAACAGAGCTGTGGGGGGTCAGCCAGGAAGTGCGTCTCGGCGCGCGATGAGTGACGAGACAAGGGAAGGCGGCGTGGGCGAGGGCGAGCGGTGGTGGCGAGGCCAAAGGAGAGCAGCTGGCGCAGTTCGACCCTGCGGAACGCCTGAGTTGCAGGTGGCAGGCGATGGTGTGTGCGTGCGAGAGAGAGAGAGAGAGAGAGTTCGGGGAGGGGGGAGACCGCCCCAACGCGATGCGGAAGGAGGAGCGGGGAAACAGCGGGTCCGCGTGGGCCGCTGCGTCTGTGAGAGCGCGCTGGAGTGGGGAATGAAGAATGAGAGATGGATCGGGCCGCGTTCGAGGTAGCGGGAGGGGGCCTGGCATCGGCTTCGCAGGCGGCGGAGGCCGAAGTGGAGAAGGTGTGGGGTGAAGGGGGAGTGATGTGAGGTGGAAGCAGCGAAACGGGAGGCTGATGGGAGTGGTCTGCCACGCGCTGGTGGGGCCGTGGCGGTGAGAGTGGCGGACAGCGACAGCGACAGCGACGGCGACGGCGACGGCGACGGCGAGAGCGACGGCGAGAGCGACGGCGAGAGCGACGGCGAGAGCGACGGCGACGGCGACGGCGACGGCGACGGCGACGGTGACGGTGACAGCGGCGGTAGCACCGGCGTCACCGTCGTGAGCGAGAAGAAGCATCTGGAGGCTAGTGGCGGCTGGTGCCCCAACAGACTGGAGGTTGCTCCGCCATCGAATGATGGAAATGGAATTTCCAAAATTCAAAATATGAAAATAGAAAAAATGTAAGCAATTCAAATTAATTAAAACCAAGTTAAATAAAAGTCCCTATCGAATCATTACTTACCTAAATTTATGTGTCGTGACCGAATCAGGTATATTATACACCTCCTACGCACGTGGTTCTTTGGCTTTGCTTTCCATTGAACATGAAGTTCGAGCCGAGCACATCACAACAAGCACTATTGCATCGACACTATTCATACAAATGTAATAATTTTGTTTCGAAAATATCACAACCCTGCTATATTTTGAAACAAAGATCATTCCGCGGCTTTACTGCGTGACAGTAAGCCAGTGAGGATGGTCCAGCACTATGTGTCAACCGGAAGGTGCGATGGCATTAATGAACAGGTTGACACTGCAGTGGGCTAAGGAACTGGTCGAAGAGTTGAGGGAGCGAGACTGTGGCGGAGGAGGGGGAAAAGGGGACATGGATCGTCACAAAGGGAATTACCCTGAGGTGAAGAGAGGCAGTTGCGTAAGCACTGGCCACAGCAGTGGGAGAGGTGGTGACCATGACGGAGATAGCAATTACCGCGAAGGGCCATCACCGCGAGACAGGACGCCAGTAACGGCGTTCAATTCAATTTAATTCAATGATGTGTTATTTTACGTGATGAGACCCAGGCCTTGATCTTTTATAAGCAGTAAATCTATAACATGGGACGTTCGTCTGTACATCCCCTCCGAAGAACGGCATACGAAGGATATGTTCGCCTATAAAAATCCACGGCTTCGTTCGGGTTTGAACGCACAATCTTGGGAACAACAGCCCAATACGCTTACCGTTGGAATCCGTTGAAGGAATGATTGACGGAAAGGGTTCAGCACGTTGTGTCAGGCCGAATGAACACGTTGGCAATGCCACTAGAGTTTGCTATGGTAGTGGCCTAAGAGTTCAGCGAGCGAGAGGCAGTGGCGGTGAAGGAGGGAAAAGGGAGATAGATCATCACGTGTTACCCGGAAGTGAGAGGCAGGTGCGGGAGCGCAAACAACAGCAGTGGAAGACGTGGCGACCACAACATATTAAACGAGGGGGCGTTACTGGGTGACAGTAAGCCCCTGAAAGGGTCGTTTGATGGGGATGGGACAGCACGATGTGCCAGCCCGACTGGCTGGAATGAACAGGTCGGCAACGCCAGTGTAGGTAGTGGAGAGGGCGCAGGGTGGGCGAGCAGGCTTGCGCCACGGCGAGCGGCCCAGGAGCGCCGCAGGCCGAAAGTTGCCGGGAGAACAAGCGCGCCGGGCCGCCCTCAGGGGCGGGGGCGGGGGCGGAGACGACCGCAGGCGGCGGCAGCAGAGGGGACGAGACGAGGCGGCGCCGCTGCCACTCGGCCGCGCTGCGTCTCGCTTCCCCCACCCACCCCCTCCCCCACTCCAAGCCCCCCCGAGGGCTCGTAAATATGTCACTGTTTGTTGCCTTCTCCTTCCCCTTCCGTTCCACATTTTTCCAGATAGAAATCTCCCACCCTCGCGCCAATTAAGGTTGATAACTGGGCCCCTGCCACTTAACGGATATTTCGGCTCCGAACACTTAATGGATATTTCGGCTCCGAAAACGCTCCTGGGAATTAAAGCGATTTATAACGAAATTTAAGAAAGCACTGGAGCTTCTTTTAGGAGTGTTGTTTTTCTGTGGGAACTTTTGTAGTGCAGTGCTAAGTGTGAACTTTACAATATTAACCTTTTCTGTCTGGTCAAGGTCTTGAAAGAATTCGTGCATACCAAGAGACCCTTTTGCGAATATGTCGTAACAAAACTATACCTAAAAAAAACTCCCCTGAATCTAAATTTTCATTCTAGAATTTGTATCAACTCTTACTTTACTATTTTAAAATATTGAATTTTTAGGTTACCATAATAGTTGTATTATTTCCTTCCATAAGAAAAGGAGCGAGTGAACTACGTATTTGTCTGGACAGTCTTTATATTAATGGGGGAGGGGCAACACTGATAACCAGCATCGTTGTCTTCCTATATCTTTGTTTAGGTGTATTAATAACTGTTTCATCGTTTAGTACTTATGTAAATAGTCTTTCTTGACCCTAAGAGAGTTTCGACTTTCAGTGCTTATCGAATGTTTACAAAAAATTCGAAACCCTCCTCATAAGTACTCTGGGATTCTCATGTGTTCTCTTACAGCTAGGCGTATACTCGTTGCAATATTATTTTAATATCTGTCGATGTACATAACCGTTGTGCTATGGTAGAATCATTGGTTGTGTTGAATCAGTTACTTAGAAAAGGGACGTGGAAAATACTGCATAAGCAGAAAATGTTCAAAGCATAGCCCGTGTTCTTGGCATGCCTCAATAGGGAAAATATTTTTACCCAAACTTTCAGAAAATGATTGTAATTTATTTTAAATGCGTGTATCATTAGTTAATAAATATAGAAAGTGTTCATTTAATTGTATTGAAATGTATTTCACAGTCAGTAGTATTGGGGTCCACAGTCAGCCCGATTAGTGTTATCCCATTCCAAGAAATCCATTGGTACGCAAGTGTTAATACGTTACATTCTCATGTCTAGCATATATAACATTTCGTTTGTAGATGGCGTGACATGTTGATCTCGTGGTGATGTTGTCATTCACCCTTTCACAGTCTCAACGCCATCCTAAAAGAAAGGAGAAAATAGTTAAGAAAACTATTTTTGTGATATAAAAGTTGTGTAATGTCTAAAATAACGAATACATTAAGCGGTTTGTTTGAAATTATGCAATATGTAAATATGAATTACATATTTTTGAATGGTGTTCGCTCAAACAAAAATGTCATAAATATTTGTGTTCATTTAGTTTTTAAAGTTACATTTCTCGGTTTCTGCGTTTCGATATCCGGACGAATTCGTAAAAAGGACAATGCGCCACAAAAGAATTGGCGCGACAATCAACGCATGTGTGCAGCCAGCGGCAATCAACGCATCGACACCTTCCTGCGGCGTGCAACGGCAAATGGCAGTCGCGGGCATTTGACAAGTGACCTAATAATCCAGATTTAGTGGGCGGTAATGCCACGAGTGAATTTAGTGCATAGTTACCGTACATTATCCAGCTCAGCGCATGAATATGTCATATTCTATTTCACCGCGCCGCCCAAATGCGCCGGGGCTGGGCCTCGTGAAAACGCCAGGGCGAGACTAATGCGCGGCCTCGCGGGTCCTCGCGCGCGCGATAGCATCCGCAACGCCCCACCCCGACCCGACACGCCCCAACCCGACATGACACGCTCTGTCCCGCCCCGCCCCCCCCGCCCTCTCCGCCCCTCCCTGCCCCGCCTGCCCCTCCCCGCCCCGCCTCTCTCCACCCCGCCCCGCCCACCCCGCCCCGCCCGACCAACGCTCCCCCGTTACGGCCACCTCGCCCCTCCCCTCGCACTACCCGCCCTGCTGCGCCCCCGCCTCCGCCCCAATCCCCATCCCCCCTGCCCCACTCGTCCCAAACCGCCCTGCCACGGCCTGCCCGCAACTCCCCAACCCACCACCTCTTCCCTCCCCGCCCTTCCCGCCCTTCCCCCCTCTCCCCGCCGTGCCCGCGCCGCCCCATTCCGCCTCCAACCCCGCTGTCCCAAACCGCCCCGGTCCCGGTCTGCCCCGCTCTACACCAACCCACCTCGCCCCTCCTCTCGCGCCCCGCCCCGCCCCTGCCCATTCCCGTCCCTCCAACCAATTTTAACCCCCCGCTCCGGTCTTAACCGCTCCATCCCAACCACCCCGCTCTTCCCTTCCTACCCCGACTCACCCCGCCTCATCCCGCCTCATTCCGCCCCGCTCAGCACTTCCCCTTCCACTTGGCCCCCCACCATGCCCCGCCTCGCGCGCAATTCCATCGCCTCGCCACCCGCCTTGTCCCGTCCCAGCCTATCCTATCCCGTTCCGCCGCTCCGCCCCAGACCGCTCCACGTCATACTGCCTCATGCCTCGCTACGTCTCCCCGTGCCGCATCCCATATATCACGCTCAGCCACGAACCCCTCTCCCTGCCCATCCCACCCTGATACACTCCTCCCAGTGCGGCTCCATCTCTCCAACTTCTACCCTCCGTTCCATCCCATCCTTCCTGTCACTCCCTCACTATTTTTACCTCTTTTGTACTATGCACCTACATCAATTCCCATCGCTCCGAATCTCACTGCTGATAGCTCAGCGGCTACACCAAGGCCTGTAAGCTACATAGCTTGTCCACACTAGCAACAAGTCTGGGTCGAATTGAAACACTGTCTTGAGGAGGCGTCTTGCGGACGGTTGCTCTGACCGGTAATTTGGTAGAACACTGTCCTAATAAACGGTCCATTAACCGCGCACGACCTTTCCTTCCTCGTCCTTGCCCTCTTTTCTTCCCGCACACAACACATGCATTGTGCTATTCGCCCCTATCCACTCCTCGTACTCCTCCCTATCTATCACGACTCCCTCTATCATCCCGCCCTGCACCGAACTCTCATCCGCTGGCTATACCCTTCTCACCCCCCCCCCTCGACACCGACCCCTTTCCTCCCCAAAACTACTCCCTATCACCTCTTAGCAATTGCACCGCTTCGTTTCTGCCGCCATGAATCTACCCGCCCCCGCCCTTCCCGCTGGGCCCTACCTCTACACACTTGCCCTTTTTCTAATCCGCCCAGGCCTCTTCTCCTCCCTGCCTCCACCTCCACTTTTGTGGTTTATTACGAAACTAGAATGTTTTTTAAACAAATGTTATTCAACCTGCCAGCGAATCCATTACTTGCTTTAGACTTTACTTTAGACGACTTTAGAGGAATTACTCTAAGAAGGGACCACTTTAACAGGTCGGGAAACAAATGAATGTCATGCAGGGCGATGACACAGCAAGAGATAGTGATGAAACCATTTCTGAATGAGCCACCTTACACGAACGCACTGACAAAATGGAGTGTATGGACGCGCAGTTATGTTGCCTAGTAGTAGTTGTCAAAGAAGTTCCTTCTTATAGTAATCTCTCTTTACATAGTCCTAGTGTGTTGTTATCTTACAATTCAGTAGTGGAATGAATGCATTGAAACTCGAAAGACTGAAGTTTTAATTATTTCATTAATCTACGCATCTCAGCACATCAGACGTAGAGTTTTCGTGTACTTTTTTCTTTCAAATCAGTATTGAAAGTATGCGAAGCAATAATTCTGTCTTCTTTAAAGCTCTAAATTGAAACACTTTTTAATTGTGCAAATTACACACTGTTCTATTTGAATTAAATACCATATTAACCTTATTGAAGAAATATAATACCCGGTGACAACGAACCAATTAAGTGACATCTCAGAATAAAACAAATCTAAGCGAAGTAGTTTTGTGGAATTGAATGTATTCTCAGCACATCTACTAGAAATCACTTCACCGATCAATTAGTTTGATGGACCGACGATTTCCAATCACGGTAACAGTTCGGGAAAGCGGACAAACTCGCTCGCGCCTCCCCGTGCGTTCCAACGGGCCGAAAGGCGGCGCTGCGGCGCGCATGCTTCTCACGCCGGAAATGACGTCACGCGGGTGCCCACCCCTGCGGGCGGACGCGGGCGCGGGCGTGCGGCGAGGCCTCGGGGTCCACTTCATTCGATTTGGGCAGCGGCGTTAGAAGCGGCGGGCGGCGCGTGGGCGGCGCGGGGGCGCGAGGGAGCAAAACAGAGCCGTGGGAGCGGCTGAGGACGGGGAAAGGGGAGGGGGCGGGGGTTAACAAGCGGGGACGAGTTGTTTGGCGCCGCTCGCCCCGCTCTGTGCTTCCCCTGCGCCGCGTCCGTTGGCGTTTTCGACGCCGCCGCCGCTGCCCCCGCGTTGCTACCTCCTGCGCCGCCGGAGAATCCTCCCCTTGTTGCAACTGCAGCCGTTCCCGCAACCGCTCGCAGCGAGTTCCACCACCATCGGCTTCATCTCCACGACCGCTACTTGCTGCGTACGCCGCAATCGTTTCCACCACCACCACTTCCGCGCCGCATCCACTACCCCTTCTGTCCCCTCCTATCGCCGCTTCTGACTTCACGTCTATCACCGCCATAGGCTGCCATGTCCGCCGCCGCCCCCACCGCCTTCGCAGATGCATTCGCCGACAGCTCTGTCGCCGTCAGCATCCACGCCGCCTCCGTTGCCACCGCCTACATCCCTCCTTCCGTTGCTTCCTAGTTCTCTATCGCCGCCGCCTTCATGCCTTCCCTCGGTGTTGTCTAGGGCGCCGCTGCATTCTCCTTCTGCTGCAGCGAAATCCCCCCCCCCGCCACTGCTGCACCGCCTGCCGCTGCCGCCTAGACCACCGCGCCATCGACGCTTGCATCAACGACCCACCTCCGCCGTCGTCTTCATCCCAGGCTGCGGTGCCGTGGTGGTGCTGGCCGGTGCCATGGCGCCCCCATGTCCGACTTCCCTCATCCCCCTACCCACCCCCGCCCCTCACACTCTCGTGTCGTGCGGCCCCGCGCTCCCCTCAGCTCAATATTCGGATCGGGAGATGTGGCTCAGGGCATCAACTGATGTCGCTGCAGTGCCTCTGACCGGGAGGTCCTTCGCTTCCACTCCCTAGCTTGTCACGTTGGCCGAACTCAGCCTGTACGTGGAGGAGAATTCTAGCCACCTCTGATCGCTAGTTTTCCGTAGTTTCTCCTTTACCAGGCGAGTGCCGGAGCAGTACCTTAACAAACGGGCCACGTAGCGCGCGCGAGTCAGCCATGGAAACGGGTCATGGACCGCGATCAATCAGCAAAGCTCAGGGCAAATGTGGTTTGAGATATTGTTTATGCTTTCGGCGCCGTTTGAGCACCCTATCAAGTGGAAAGTGTATTGGATAAGCGACAGGAAGAATTGGGAATTTGGAAATTTGGAAAATCGTTATGCCTAACACAATTCGCCTTCTTATTCCCTGTCGACGAAAATTTAGTTTCGCATCCTACGTAAGAGATGCGTCTTGTTCCTTACGCAGGATGTGTGTCTCTTGCATTCAAGAAAAAAACCATTATCCATTCCAGAAGTAGGTTAAAAAGATGCTTTGAAAATTGAAGTTGTATGATTATTGTGGTTGTGATCATATGCTTATAACGATGTTTAGTTACATTTCTGTTTGTTTTATCTAAAATATCAGTACATCGTAATGTAGTCTGAGAATTGTCTTAGAAAGAGGATTTCAGGTCTGACTGTTATTAGCTAGGACCCTGCACAGCATTAGAAGCAAAGGCACATTATGTCTTTTTCATTTATGTGAACTCGAAACACACACCTATTTCCCTTTCGAATAAAGCTAAGTTGCACTCATTGTCTTTGAAGCTTTAATCTTCAGAGTATCTAAAGTACATACTTCAAAGGTGTATTACACAAAATAATTGTGTTGTGCTAATAGAGGAAATACAATATTGGTAAATTTGATGTTTATACTGCGTTTGAGATGTTTTGATAGTCGTAACAGTTCAAAGAACAATACGGAGCATGTGAAGTTGGCACAGATTTTCGTTTTGTATTGTCTTCATTGTAGACACGTTTATAGGGAGTACTTGGCATTGTTTCAGTGTTTCTGAATATATATCCAGACAACTGGTTTCTTTCATCTCACCGTCATTATTCAGGTAATATTGCCACTGCGTCACAAGTCTCCGGGTTTTGCATTCCTTCCTGGAAAAGAAATGTGGAAATATATATAATTTCACATTTTCTCTGATCGTGGTACATCTTCCTACTGCCGAATACTCTAAAGAATATCTTGACTTTGCTGAGCGGTTTTGTTCGGAAAACTATCACTGGATGACTTCCAAGCAATTTACTCGCTAACGCTGACAAATTGTAGGCATTAGTCTCGGGGACCCTTCGTGCAAATTTCCTCGCGTGCGTTGCGTTATCTTTCTTGCAAGCCTGCACGCTTCCCCCTGCACACCATCTCGTCATCCGAAGAGTATTAATAGTCTTCTAATAAAGTAGCTGCGAGAGATTTATATATCTAACTGAAAACGAAGACTCGTTAGATTAAAATACTGAGAGTGGTAAGGGGATGGGATGTTCTTGAAGAGAGCTTTATTACAGTAATATGACTGGATATAGTCCAAATTGCTCTTTTTTGGGCTTCATTATTACTGTTACAGTTTCATCCATCTCAGTCATCGTAGAGAGTACTGAAAATTGATTATGTTTATGATGAATGAGCAGACTTAGCAAAACCGCCCTCACCTATTTCCTTCATTTGTGATTGTTTAGTAAAGATTCTGATAAATCGTTATTCAATGTTCCAAGCAATTTTCTTTTTATTTGCTTACACTTATTTACTTATAATTTAATTTAATATGCAAATGCCTTTTGATCGCCATCTCTGATTTCACATCAGCTATGATAAAAGTTGCGGAGACCATTGTCATCAATATTAATGTAATTTTTACCTCTTAAACACGTTTTAATTTATTAAATCGTAAACCAAAAAGCGCAGTTTTTTAACTTCCTTGTCGTAAAATATTAATTTCGGAGCCAGAAAAAAGGATTAGTAAAAGTACTCACTTTCCCAATCTTTAATAAGTAACAAAGTTATACTGTATAGTGAGATAATGACAAAACTAACTATAAAGTGAAGTAAAGAGAAAAATTACATATCAGAAAACAAATAATTTTAACAGGCAATTGTGAACTTACCATTTTGCTTATGACACTTTTACCCGTAGGAAGCGAATCATGCAAGACAATTTGTTGTCGTCTCTGTCAAGAAAAGATTTGAGAAGGCTAATCAATAATCATATACTGATAACGCGTGTGCGTACTTGGTAAAAGCCAGCAGATTCTGCAGTCGCTCTAGCCACGCAGAACGGTTCCCGTCAGCAAGCACTCCACATCGACACAAGCACACACACGA
This sequence comes from Gryllus bimaculatus, assembly GCA_017312745.1. Taxonomy (NCBI): domain Eukaryota; kingdom Metazoa; phylum Arthropoda; class Insecta; order Orthoptera; family Gryllidae; genus Gryllus; species Gryllus bimaculatus. Next base: position 5,109,901 of record BOPP01000033.1, on the reverse strand, counting down.
AGCTATACGAATTTTTGGGTAATTGGTCTACGTTACAGGATAACCAAACTTACTCAAATCGCCTACCGTTTCGAATCAAAGTTAAATGTTGTTGATAGTTGGGTACAGTTTCATCCCTCGTCTTCTCTTTTCGTAAGAAATCAAATTTCAAGTTTTGATAATTTTGAACAGCCGGATGTGGCTCCATCACGCAACCCGCAACACTCACCACGAATCCGTTTCTTGGCACATGGACCGCACAGAACTCGTGGTAAGCCCTAGGCCTGAGTTTGAGAAACCTCCCCGACTCGAAGAGGCGTTATGAGTTATTTTCCTCCTATTAATGGGACCTACTATTACTTTCAGAGGGGAGTGTTCTTTTGGGTACCCCCGTGGCACGGGTAGTCACAGACGAGCAGAATTCCGAGTCTTATGGAGACTTGAATTCACAATTCTAAGAATCTCAGTTTGTTGATAAACTGATGAAAAAATTGGTGCCACACAGTTCAAGGCCTTACAAAGTTCGAATTGTTCGTTGGGAGCAGGGAGTGATCAGTTAGTACGCTTCACCTCTCTTTTTTGACTTTTTCTTCTCCACTTTCTCACTTTAATCCATCTCATCGTCATCTACCCACCTTAAATATGAACTTCCTTTCTGTCTTCTTCCTTCGGGATCTGAACATAGGATATTTTTTGCAAGGATTTCTCCTTCCATTCGTAATAGATGATCGAACCATTGTAATCTTCTGGCCTTGATTTCTGCAAAACTGTCTGTTGTTTTATCCACTCACATATGTATATATACGTAAATATATATATATATATATATATATATATATATATATATATATATATATATATATAAGACAATTGTTTATGTTGGGTTAGTGATAAGCTAAATTTGTTTCCCTGTAAACAAAGTTTTATTCCTTTTTATGAACAATCATTTACAAAGTCTATTAACATTATTTAATTTATTAACAAAGACTATTTGACCTAAACAAACTGTTTGACCTAAACTTACCTGTAAACAGAGAAACGAGAATTAAAGCTGACTAACTGCTTCTCTGTTTACACTTACTTTAATAACTTAAATTTCAATATTTTTCAACAATCGTCGCGCATCATTCCCGTCTGGTCTTAGTTTCAACTACGCGTAACCACTCTTAACCACGCGCCAAGGGTGGGAATCAACATGTTTAGAATAAAGAAAATATATTTTCTTTACACACACACACACACACACACACACACACACCACACACACACACACACACACACACAACACATATATATATATATATATATATATATATATATATATATATATAACACAATGTATTTGAGTTACCCCTTCCCCGAGCCCGAAAGCTTCAACCCCATGCTTCGTTCTTCCCATGCACCGCTCGCATCGCGCACGCAGCGGCCCCCTCCGCGGCGCGGGTGCTCCAGAACTGAGCCTTCGGGCGAAACGTGCTCTCCTTCCCGCCCTCCAGCGCCGCCTCCGCCGCCGCCGCAGCACGTTGGCCCGCCGGGGGCGTGGGGCGTTCCGCCGCGCACGCCTCGCTTCCGTCGCCCACGCCCCTGCCCAGCGGCGCGGCGAGCGGCGAGGCCAGGCCACCGAGAGACAATGCCACAGACAAGTCAGGGTAAAGCGGCGAGAGGCACGTCGGGGAGAGAGGCGAGGAGAGAAACAAGGCCAGAGGAAAGGAAAGGCCAGGCGAGAGCTTGGTGGGAGGCAAGGCCAGAGACAAGTCATGGTAAGGCGGCGAGAGGCAAGTCGGGGAGAGAGGCGAGGAGAGAAACAAGGCCAGAGGAAAGGAAAGGCCAGGCGAGAGCTATGTTGGAACGAAAGGCAAGGTGGGAGGCAAGGCCAGAGACAAGTCATGGTAAGGTGGCGAGAGGCAAGTCGGGAAGAGAGGCGAGGTGAGAGGCGAGGAGAGAAACAAGGCCAGAGGAAAGGCAGGGCGAGGCGAGGCCAGACGAGAGCTATGTTGGAGCGAGAGGCAAGGCAAGAGACAATACCACAAACAAGACTTGGGAAGGCGGCGAGAGGCAAGTCGGGGAGAGAGACAAGGTGAGAGGCGAGGAGAGAAACGAGGCCAGACGCAAGGCCAGACGCAAGGCCAGGCGAGAGCTATGTCGGAGCGAGCGGCAAGTCGGGGAGAGAGACGAGGAGAGAAACAAGGCCAGAGGCAAGGCCAGGCGAGAGCTTTGTCGGAGCGAGAGACAAGGTCACAGACAAGACATGGGAAGGCGACGCGAGAGGCGAGGCGAGAAATGAGGCCAGAGACAAGGCAAGACGAGAGGTGAGATGAGTCGAGGGGTAAAAAACAATACAAGGCAAAGGAAGAGTGGATTAGTGACAAGACTGAGCGAGAGGCAAGGTGAGGCGAGAAACGAAACCAGAAACAAGACAAGACTAAAGGCATGACTAGAGGCAAGGCGAGGGGTGGCGCGAGGCGTGAGGCAAGGCGAGGTGGGATCCAAGGCGAGAGGCTCCGGGCCGGTTCGGGCCAGACCTGAGCCCGGGGTCGGGGAGATGCATTAGACGCGCCGCTATTGTGGTTGGGCTACCGATCTGCCTGGCTGTCTCTTGGGGCGGCTTGGATGGGAGTCGAGTTTCAATCCACACAATTATCCCGACTGCGCTACGTTGCGCGCGGAGGAAAATTGGCCTCGTCGATTGTCGATTGAAGTGAGGAACCTACACTATCTGTGGTGGCATCCGTTGTGACATTATTGTATTTATTTATATCGTATGGTTTTTTCATTGACGTCAGACATCATGTTAAGACTAGTTCTTTGGTTTTTAGAATAAAATCCCTTTCAGAACAAAAATTAAACCCAATAATAATAATAATTTAATATATATAATAATATTAATTAATATATTTATTCATAGTTAAAAACATAATATTAAGTCGCCAAAATGCACACGTGTTCACATTTTTATGGCATCTCTTTTAGTGTTATATTAATAGGAAAGCGCCCTACCCTAAAAGAGCATGGGAAAATTGTAATACGGTCATGGGCGTGGGCTAGGGAAGCCGGGGGCCATTGTCTCCCAACCCCGAAATTTTTGAAGGAGACCCTGTAATAAATTAATTTATTTTCCTAAATTTGTTCAATGCCTGAAGTTTCCTTCTCTTAACCTGACAATTTGGGCAACTACTTATCAGATTCAAAGTGAAATGAATTCAAGTTATTAATTTTATGGTTTATCTTATAATTTTATTATACTTAATGAGTTTTATTTATTACTAGTGAAAAGATTAATTATTTACATATACTACAGTATATGTAAGTAACAAACGTAAATAGAAAAGGGGCCCAGAAATATACTTGGCCCCTCTTGTTTTAAGCTGCTCACGTCTGTGCTCCGCGTCATTCCATTACTTATTCAGTCCTCTCCCTTTCAGTTGGCTTCCTGCTCTTGGTTCGTTCTCTTGTCAACCGCGCTGCCTACTCTTCTTCATTAACCATCCCATAAACATTTATATGGAATCTGGACACTGTATATTTTTTTTCTTTGATTAAACAAAGAAGTGCTGGAGAATGGCGTACGGTGGAGGAATAATTGCGGAAATTGTGTAGACGTCGGGGATGGACGAAATTGTGAAGACGTTGGGAAGTAGACACGAAAGAGATGATCATTTTGAATGTCTCTGTCTTCCCCTTTCTCTGGTAGAAATCCTTATCAAAAGTTAATGAAATTTAAAAACTCATCCGAGTTCCTTGCAAACCACGTTTTCTCCTGTGTTATTTTATACTGTTGTTCTTTATTAAAGGTCTGTGTTCGTTTTCGTGTGAGTTCATTTGTGTGCTTATGTATTAATCGTTAACATATTACCCTATATGAAACAGCGACCTTTCTGAAGTTTGTTTTATAGTAATGTTGTTCAAAACCTTGAGAACATAGAGCCAGCTGATAGTGTTGCATGTGTGTGCCAACATGTTGAATATTTTCCACTGCTACAAAACATCGGCAATTCTTAGGAGCATTTGCTAAACGTCTGCTGTTTCGTGTTTTTATCTGTTCTTCCTAGAAATGCATGTCTAGAGCTACAGCTGCTTCCAATGGTACCAACAGTACAGCATGTGCAGCAATTACTCGCTCTTACTTACGAATATTTTCTTCCGCTCGGTTCTCTCCCACGTCTCCACTTTAGACGCAGATTAAAAATAGAATATTCAAAGAAGTTTAGGTTGAGTTTTATTTGTTTTTAGATTTTTTTCCAGTTGAAGGTGGGTCATGTTAGTCAAGTAGGGTCTGGTATGGTTGAGTAATATTCATCATATCATATATATTCACGCTTGCCACTTCATACTTATAATGAGGGGCACGCAACAATGCCAACCAATGAACGTGCATCGGGGAGTTAAAATCATTCTTCTGTAAAAACAGTTATCGAAAAGTAAACTTTATCATTGTAAACGGACGGACCGATAAACATTTTGAAAAAATATTTTTTTTTGGCATCAATGACTCCCAAAATGTATATTTCCGTAAATCTCGACATCTTTTTTCAGTATTACGTGATAATCTATACTACGTATACGAGAAAATAAAAGTAGCCAAAAGCTTTTAAAACCTTCACATTACAATCGTTTTTCTCTCACACGAAGCCGAATATAAACAATGTTGTAAGATTTGGAAAGTAAGCTTCAAAACACCTTTTGCTTGAAAATACTCAGTAAAATGAGTATATAAATATATGAAAATGAGTATATGAATGCCTCCATTTTATAGAGAAACTTATTGAAACGGTATTGTAGCTGCATGAATGTGCGGTTATTTCATTCGTCAACAGAACTCGCCGTTCATTCTTCTTTTCATATTACACTAATTGTATATGTAAAAGGAAATAATCTTCCTTTTAGTATTTTTTATAGCCATTGGAGTTCAATTTCAGTGCGACAGTGTTATGGATGCAACCACCTGGAAATTGTACCATGTTATTTCTTTGCAATGTTTTCTTTTTGTAAGTAATGTCGAATGCTAATGAAATAGTTGCTAATGCCCATTGATATTGATGCAACTATCAATACGTTCATTAAAAAAAATCAACCACGAACGTCCGACCGCTCAATGTATCTCGTTCGTGAGCTGCAAGTGTGACACAACTCAAACAGTTAGACTTTTGAATTAATACACCCTCCAGAATTGCAGTTTGGTCTATCTTCCATAAGCAACCTGCATCACATATTACAGTGCGGAATTCCACCAGTAAATAGTAGATGTGTGAATGCAAGAATGACGCATTTCAGAATAGGGTGAAACGTCAAACTCATTTACTTGGTTGTGCCACTATTGCGGCCCACGAAGGCTACGTCGTTTAAAATAATTAAAGATGTTGTCATTGCCAACAATATTTTTTTTTAATTCAATAGCAGCTTTCGATGGCTTAGCCATCAAATGCTGCTATTGAATTAAAAAATATTGTTGGCAATGACATCTTTAATTATTTTAAAAATGCCAAAGATATCTAACCACAACACCTGTATACGCAGTTTAAGCCAGCGTTAATGAACGGCGTAACGTCGCCTGACCGGAGCCCCGCTCTCACGTGCGCAGGTACAGCAAGGTGGTGGTGGCGTCCAGCATCAGCGCGCAGAAGTACAACCCGGAGCTGGCGTGGTCGCAGCGCACGCCCGACCCGCGCATCGCGCAGCTCAGCGACAAGCTGCGCCACATCCGACAGGTGAAGCGCGACGGGGCGGCCGCGCCCTCCCTCCAACTGCCAGCCGGTCCTTCATCACCCACCTCTCACTCCTGTCTGATATACGTCCTTTACAGACGTCTCGCCCAGACATGTCTTAGGATCGACCTTCAAGTCTTGTTCTTTCCTGAAGTTCGTTCCTGTCGGTCCCTCCTGTCGTTTCTTCCTGACTTTCTTTCCTGTCGTTTCTTCCTGTCGTTCCTTCCAGTCGTACCTTCCAGCAGATTTTTCCAACCGATATTTGCAGACGTTATTTTTAACCGTCCCTCCCAGCCAGCCTTTTCCCCCAACCACTCCCTACAGTCGTTCCATCCTTTCCTATTTTCTTCCTTCCGTTCTGTCCATTCGTTCTTCCCTCTTTCTCGCTCTCTACGTTCTTTCACTGTTCCTTTCATCAGTTTATCCATTCCATCCATCCACTCTTCTATTCCTCTGTTTTTTCCATCCTTCGTACCTACTTTCCTTCATTCCTTCCTGCCCTTTTCAACCCTTTCTTTTTTCCATCTTTCGAATCCTGTTTCCTTCCCTTCATTTCTATCTTCCCTCCGAATTTCTTTGTTTCTCCTCTCCTTCCTTCCTTCTTTCCTTCTTTTCTTCCTTCTTTTCTTCCTTCTTTTCTTCCTTCCTTCTTTTCTTCCTTCCTTCTTTCCTCCCTTCCTTCTTTCCTCCCTTCTTTACTTCCTTCTTTCCTTCCGTTCTACGTCTTTACTCTCTTGATTTCAGCAAAAAATTTACATTGTATTTAATGTTGCCTGTTTGCCATTTTCAATATCTTTAGGACATAGGTGATATATTAGGATAATTAGGATAAAAAACTTTAATTTGAATGAACCCAAACATTGTCAGCCAAATTATTGGATTTGGGAAATGCATTTTATTATTTCCATGTTATTCCTGCTTTCTGCGAAAAGTTTAGAGATAGAACTATTCAATATCCCCCAGAAATTACTCTCAGTTTTTCGGAATTTTCAGATTTAGCACATGACATTTCTATTATATCCCCCGTAAGTCCTTCGAGACAATTCTCCCCCATACGTCACATGCACTTTTTAACGGTTATTTTTACTCATCAATTATACCTAATACATTTTTCAGATTGGTTATTTCCGATTCGGACAATATTAGTAATCGTAGAGGGAGAGATAATTTTAATGCTCATTTAATTTCAAGCGAATATCACTAAAATGATTTCTTAATATAAAATGTAGTAACGTAAGCTCATGTATTTCAAGGTTTGTTCACTTTAAATAAAACCGTTCAATGATCGTTTTGACCATTCAACAGTTTTCGTTTCATTGTATTCGTAGGTAAATTAAATTTATTCTCAATATTTATTTTAAACTTATATTCTTCAAAATAAGGATTGTAAGTCCACGCGTCGGAGCTTCATATATAGCCAGATATATGCCTACTACTCTCATAAAATTTGCCACTTGATAGGCAACGTTTTTGTCTCTGACGAGGCTTCCAACATATAAATCGTTCATATAAAAAACTTATTCATTTTCATAATTTAGTCACAGATAGTTTTCATATATAATGAAATAAAATGTTGTCAATGAATTATAAATACGTTTAGCGTGTTTCTTATAAAGTTAAAACGTGCTATGACATCGATGCTGCGGGAGCACGCTCACGCTCCATAGTGGTGAAGTACCGAACTACGAAGGACTTGCGTTGGCGCCGTGCCGTCGCAATGGCCCACCAGTAGAGCCATCCATGCATTTTAATAAAAAAGCAATTTCAAAATGTAACGACCACGAGTTAAATCTAATTCGCTCGTTACGAATGTAATGACTGACCCTCCCTTGCATTTCATTTATTCATTCACGCTTGCGAAGAATATCCCCGATTCACTCATTTCGTGTTTGTTTTTTCGGCCATTTGCCCAATGCATGTTTTAGGAGATTTGACAGTCGACAGCTCAATCGAGATTTGCTCAAATGTGTGGCATTCAAAACTATGGCGATACATTTGGCCATCATATTGTTTTAGCGTCTCTTCTCATAAACGTTTTAATGTTCTCGTAAATTAAAAGAGAAAGATTCAATAGGAATCATTTGAGCACTTCATTTCCATCCAATGTAAAAAGGGCTTCAAATGATGAAAATTAAAACTGAGAGTATTTGGAATAGGTGGCCCTGTGCCGGGTAGATTAAACTTTTGTTCCAGTATCATTTGAAAAGCCAACTTATTCCCGTGTTCCCGTTTTTAAATCCTTTGTTTGCTTCATTTCAGCATTAAAACTTCTGTAAATATTTTATAGTGACTGATTGTTAGTAGAATTTTGACTTGTAATCGCCACACAAGTATCATATTAAAGAATCCAGTTATTGTTATGAACATATTTTAAACTTACGAAAATTAAGTTGTTTTTGGGATTTTCTTTGCTTTTTCGGCGAGTGTATCATAAAAATTGTTATTGTATGTTCTACAATACAAATATTTCTTGTTCTGTGAAGTATTTGAATTTTGAAATATTTATTCCAAATATTTCATATTATTTTTTAGCATGCAAGAGACTGATCAAAACTGTATGAATCAGAAACGTCAAAAGTATTGTTGAACATTATCTTCAGGTGATTGAAAACCTCATATATTTATCTTACTGCTGATGGATTAACCGTATACCGTACATCGTAAATGTTCCAGATAATAAGTAGTCAAATAATAACTGTATATAAGTTACCATTATCACTAATTGTGTATTGTCCTTTCTTAGACGTTCATTTCTCGTTAAAACAAAGATCAGCAAAGCATTCCCATTGACAGGAAATTTTCTAGATTTGAAAATACCGAGGGGCGAATGTCTGTGATCCTTGATATTGAGAATATATAATGAAATAGCCAATTTTTTGCGTAAGAACACGACCAATTAATGTAGTCCATCCTCCAACGTCACCTACAATTATTTCTGTTTTCTTTAAATAAATAATATTATAATAAATAATAAAACTGAGAACCAATCATAATTCATTATTCAAGTGAATATTCAGGGGAAATCTAGCATTAATGTGAATTTTTTTTAAACACTGAAAGTTACTTTTCAATGAAAAAATTGTATGCTTATAGAATATTATATTATAGTAAACCTTATTGTGCTCCAAATTCGACGTACTTTAACTAATGAAAAGCAACTAGCGCAGGCCACACCAGAAAAGATAATACAGTTTCTTAAACAGTTTCGTTCAATGTTCCCAGATCGCCAGTAATCCCTTACATACTCGTAAAATATATTTTGCGTAGGTTGAGAGGGAAATCTAAATTTTGAGAATCGTATAAACCTTACCAGACAGTACAAAATAAAAATGTATAATTACATTTATTATGGAATAACTTCTACATTACATTTTCAAGTTTAATGTCTTTACTATGTCTGATTTATTTACTCTCTTTATATAGAGTACATTCAGATGAATAATTTAGCAAAATGTCTTGAGAGAACTAGTAGAGTTCTCTAGATATCGTAAGAGATCCTAAGTACGACTATGAAGCCCCCGAATACTACTAACCACATGTAATCAAAATTGAAATTAACTACCATAAACTCCAACCTTGCGAAATTGAAAATGAATTTAAGCCTCAGATTTGTTTAGAACTTTAATTCTAAAAATTATTTAATCCTCTTATTTATTTCAAATGAAATTAACGAATAACCTACAGCATCTGATTTTAAGCATTAGTTTTACACTATATATTTAAAACGTTGAAATTGAACAAAATCTGAAATTGATACAAAATTGTTAATTTTTAATATGTAGTAGTGTTTATATTTATTAATAAGTTTCAGTACATATTGTACCAGATGGATTCAAATCAGAAAACCCCGAAACGACGTGTCAATTTACGCGCTGTAGCTGAGAGGGCGTATAAATTGCAAGTGTTTCAGCAAATAATTCATCCGTTGAGAACCGCAATTCCCGAATGATTGTCTATAATACATTACAAGGGACTTTCTTATTATTTATTTACAATCTGTTCATGTACGAGAACATTAAGTAAATTCATTGACAAGATAAAAATAATTGATGAAGATACTCATTAGTATCTCTCTATTAATACAGTTTATACACTTATATCTACACTTCAGAATCTGAGAAAGCAAATCTAGAGGCTGGAATATTTTAAGACATCGTATTTCTAAACTATTGTCTAACTTAAAGGTAAAGCATTGGTATGGCATTCTAATTTGTAATATATTTACAACTATAGTTTTGTTATTTCTTCATTAACTATTGCCATTTTAAAATCAGAGAGAATTACGTCGTTTCGCACATAGCTGGAGGCATCGTCAATACTTTGAATTTAAAAGTTTAAATGATTTGGATATGCTGCTGGTGCCCCAGGGCGCAGTAAGTGGGGCACCAAACAGGCTTTGAGAATGTAGATTTTGAGAAGGTAGATTTTCCGGGCTGGTAGGCCGTGGTCCAGTTGGTCCAACTGGACCACGGCCTACCAGCCCGGAAAATCTACCTTCTATTGACTCCGGCCGTGAAAGCGTACCAGCCCGTAAAATCTACCTTCTATTGACTCCGGCCGTGAAAGCGTACGATACTACATAGGCCTTGCGAATGGTTTACAAGCGGGGTTTAAGCGCCTGCGTTCCGCGGAAGCCAATGGGCGTTGCGTGCGCGCAGGTGGTGCTGTCGCAGCTGACGCTGGCGCCTGAGGCGTACTCGTACCTGCGGCGGGATGAGGGCTCGGGCAGCGGCGGCGGGGAGCACTGGCAGAGCGAGGACGACGACGACGAGTGGGTGGACCAAGGCTCGGGCTCCGGCGTGGCGCCGCCGCCAGGTGAGTGCTCGCTGCAGCTCAGCTCTCTTGCCCTTCCCTCTTCCACTCCATCTGCCTTTCTCGTCTTTTCTTTTAGGTCGTGTTTCTCCTCCGTGATGTGTTTTCGCTCCCCCTTTCCCCTCTTTTTCTTCGCTTCTCACCTCTCTCCTTCTCTTTTTTTTCTCACCTCCCCTAAATTCCCTTACTTGTTTGTTTCTCTTTTGTCCATTATTTTCCTTTCATTTTTTGCTTATTTCCCACTTATATTTCCGTTCCCTCTTCGCTTACCCTTTTCTTATATTTCTCCCTTCTTCCCCTGGTTTCTCTATTCATTTAACATCATTTCTCATTCCCCTTTTCTCTCTCATAATCTTCAACGTATCTCTTTCCGCTCTCTCCTTTTATCTCCTTCTTGCACTGACTCTTTTCTTCCTTTGATTTATAATATTTGAATAAATACAAATGAAATTTGAGATTTGATTTGTGTTCAGTGTTTCTTATTATGTTATTTCCACGCCTTACTTTATTACAAAGAGCCATATTTGAATGCACTGATATTTCTGTTATGTCTTCCCTATTATTACCTATATCCCTCTTTGTTGTAGTCGAATTCATTCCCTCCTAATGACTGTATCAAATTACCTTCTTCTTGTTTCAATCATCATCAAAAAATCCCCCAAAAATGGTAATACTTTACTCTTGACAAAAATTTTATTATCTTCTGATTGAAAGTAGATTGTGCATGACTCGCCAGGTAGGTGAAGACAAGTTCCTTTAGTACTTGTTTTCTCAAATTATTCTCTTTACCATCAATCTCCCCCTCCCGTTCGCCTGCGAGTTTTCGTTCAAATTACTTGCTTCATTTAATTTTATCATTGGTTTCGTCTCAACTCTACATAGGCCGCCATTCTTTACTTCCTGTTCCGCGTACAGAATTACTCTGCCTCGCCCGCCTCGATCCCGCATATCCCGCATCCTACATCTCGTGTTCCGCCCAGCCCCGCCCAGCATGCCTCATCCTCATCCTCATCCTCCCCCCCCCCCCCGGTCCAGGCGCGTCCGGTTCCGCGCTTCTGTGTCTCCCTGCCCGAAACACACTGCGAAACTTTCCATTTAAAACTTTTCCCTTCGTCCACCAACACAAGCGCGTGCACAAAATATACTCCGACGATGAATCACATATTGCCTTACACGCCGCCTACAAATACTGTAGCGCTCAAAATGACGAGCGTTTGTTGTATTTTTGAGTACCAGAACCTGCGTTTTAAAGAACACCGAATAAACATTCCCTAAACATGCCTACTGTCCTTAACGTTTGAGTCGGTCTTGTTTTAAATAGTTAAGCGTTTGTAATTTCATAAGGAACATTCAAATTAAAGATGAAAGTCAAATATTTTACACGACATTTGCAGAATACATTTACTACATAACGCGACAATGAAATGGTTTCATTTTTTTTAATTAAAATATTAGTTGTCTTCAGCAAATGTTTGGTTGTATACATTTTTGCACTATCTGCCTTCTTCCTATGACATATTTTACAAGATAAGATTCGAAAGGCTTTATCTTTCGTAAGTTAGGAAGTATGATACATGCATTATTGACCGACCTTCAACCTTCAAATAAAATTAATATTTGATACATTTATTTTTTACTGATACGTTATTGCTTGTTCTTGCCTTCGATAAGGATTTTGGTCCTCGGGCTTTTTGTTGCCGCTCGATCATTAGAAACCTTAAAACGCCCTTGGTGCATAAATAACTATTTTAAAAGAAATTCTGGGTTAGGGACAGTCTTCACGGTTTCGTCCATGTGACAAGTCTCCAAATGAGTTAAAGTCGCGCAGCTCCATTTGCTTCAGCCAATAAATAAAGAACACTGGGCTCTCTCCACTATATGGCGGCGGGTTCCACAGAAACCCAGACACATAGAGGAACTCATCACCTGACTTAGTATCTATGCAGCTTCCTTTTCAAACCCAATCGCGGATCTGGCGGTTGCATCTCGTGAATTACCGCCCCCTCTCAACACACGATGGAAAAAGACAAATTTTGTCACAAAAAAAATACGAGAATTATCTTATGGTGATATTGCCTGGAGTAATCTGTACTAGTAGGAATAATGTGTACTGACAATAATACATTCTCTTTTTTCTGGTTAACAAGAACATAATTTGCGGTGTCAAAAAGCTGTATCTTAAACATTCACAAATTGGAATGCAAAACCGCTACTACTTCAGTTAACTGGTTAGATCTCCTAACGGATCAAATGTAATAGTCCTTAATTCAACGTATCCTGCACAAAACGAGCTAAAAATTCATAGAGGTGAACACTTTCCATTGGAAGATGGACAGCTCACCGTGCTCTGGTATTGTCAGATCTCTTCGTAACCCAGTAAACTAGTGGGGCTCCAAATGCCGACACTTTCTCGCATTATTTCTAACTGTTCCGCTATATTATACTACTACATGAACCTCAAAAAGGGTTTTCAATCAGCAAACATTTCTTTCCGCTCCGAGACCCGCACTCAGATCCTCAGAGTTAACTTGCCATCATTCATAACACTTCTCCACAGAAGCACGGTACCTATCAAACTCAGGCAGAAACTTCAAAACGTAAACACTCGCTTCATGTACAAAACCCCACAAAAAATAAAATATCCGTTCGAAACTCCTAAAGCCTCGAATTCGATCAGGACGATCGGGGAATATAGATTTTGGAAAAAAAATCAGCTAAACGGTTTAGGCGCTCGCGTTGACCACAGACGCTCAGGCGAACAGACGGACAGACGCTCAGACAGCCGGAGAGACGAACAGACGTTTTACCGTTAATCGTATTTTCGGTATCGAGGACCTACAAATAATGAATTCTGCCTACTGCACATATTATTTTTTCTTCTACATTTAACAACTGGATTTATCCACTTTTTCGTTGCCAGGGCCCGTCGATAAAAGATTTTCTGACGACAATTCGCTGCTTTCCGGAGCAAGATTAGATAACTTTATCTTCTTGCGGAGCTTCTTACGGGCGAGGAAGTAAAAAGATTACATGTATTTGCCGTATACATTTTGCCCTATCTGCCAACCAATGCATGATGAGTTGCCTATCAATTAGGGGCAATGACACACATATATCTTGGTTATATCAAATTTTCCACCTCATGTTCATTGGCAAAAGGTTCGATCCACTTTTTTCTCTATATCTTTGACACATTTATTCTAAGATATTCTGTACAAATAAAACTCGTCATATCAAAAATTCGGATTTTGAGATAAATCAAGTTGAAGTTCATTTCATTCAATTTGTCTCCTCAATATATTTTTGTAGGTATAATTATACTTTATTTTGTAATATTTCAGAATCAAAAAATATATATCCAAAATATAAATCAAAAAATTCATATCCAAGGATTTTTCCTGTAATAATGAAGAAATTATGCGTTGTCTAACTCACAATTATTAACTTAGTTTAATCATTGTATATCGACGAAATATTAAATACCTGCTTTCAGTTTGAAAGTTACCTGGTAAATTCTTCGTACCGCAGTTCGTTGATATATCGGTAATTTCCGAAAAATTCGTGATATTCTCTTTGATAACTTACGCTTTCTGAAGAAATGACTCTATATTTCAAGTAATGTTTCGTCAAAAAGGAAGTGAAAGAGGAAAACGTCTATAGAAATATGACTCTGCACTTTATTACAAATGGTCTTCTCAAACCTTGAAATCCCAATAATATTGTAAAGTGAAGACTGAAACATGACTCTGGCGTCTTCTTGTGCTGACGGGGACAGAGAATTGCGAGGAACTCCGTTCCATGAAACACATCTCTTACACTTTGCTCAAAAGCCAGTGTATGATTTTATTAGCATTACTGGGATTCATTTATCAGTGCATATGAATCCATTGACCAGTTAATTGAATTACAGCAGTATTATTACTTTTAAATTTTCAAGCTTTCACAATCAGAATTGTTTCATTAATTCAGAGTGGTTCAGTTGTTAATGTCTGGGCAGAATTTCGATTATGTAAGCAATGCGTTATAATTTGTGTAATACCTATTTCGAACAGCTGACTTCAAAGTGACGCAGATCTCGTAAAACTCTACATCCTTCTTTAGGAGAATAATTTATTTCTGAAATATTTATTTGCATTAAGCTTTACGTATTTTTTGAGGATATTGGCTATAACTATATCATCCTGTAAATTAGAACAAATATTTTTGTGCTAGTGTATCACAGGATATTTAATTACAGTGTTCATTACATTAATTAACTATGATTAATAATTATGATACTCCCAGTGGTTTGAAACCAAATATAAAATTAAGATCCCCCAGCAAACATAAAATTTTTAATAAAATGTACAATTTAAATTCAATTAATATTGGGTACGCAAGGAGCCCCCTGAAAGTGATAAATACTTGTGGCTACCGCATTTGACAATTTTGTTCTCAAAAAAAAAACAACGAAAAATGTGACATTTTCCGATGTGGACACTACCCCTTGATTTCTTCCAATGAAAGCAGAATTCAGATGCCAATTCCGCTAATCGCATTACAATGCTCGCAAATTGTTTCAAGAAAAAAATGCAACCGATGTACCATTTCCGCTCATCCAATGAAGGTAATTTCAATTCGACTAACAAAGTGGCAGGGTTTCAAAACTCTATTAGGAGTGCCAACTATTCATCTGAGAAGATGTACTTAATATGAAAGTTTTTGATTGTAATTAGTGGCAACACAACGACCCTCGTCCAGCTTGTAAGAGCAAATCTAAAGGTTTCTTGCCCTCAAAAAAAGGTTACGGCAGGGAAAAATCGTAACAACGAATAATCCCACCCAAAAGCTGACTTTTTTCTCATTTCCGCTTTGTGATGAAGGCCAGCAACAAGAAGCTATAGCCTTTCTACTGTGCGGCGCCTCCTTCCGGTTCGACAGGATGTGCCTCCTAGACAGAATAGGCAGTCGAAAAGAAAGAACATCTAAATGAATTGCCAGATGAAGGATACTAATGATTCTATCAACTTCCTTATTTTTTTAAATTAAAGCTCTGAATACCTCAGAAATATTGTGGAAATTCATGTTGGAGAGAGAAAATTATTGTACGTTCACAAAATCACACTAGAATATTAGTCTGTTACAGGTTCAAATATTTTTCGAGAATATTTTTCCTACTCTCTTTCAGAAATTTCAAGAAAAACACGAGTTTAATACGAGTGTGTGTGTGTTTCAGAATAAATGTTACAAGAGCATGTTCCAATATATTTATTATCAACTTTTGACCCTTGTTTTCAAACTGTAATATTTTACAATTTGAATTGGGATCAAAAGGGCGTTCAGTTTCAAGTTGAGACAAAAATAGTGTTCCAACCTTCGTGTTATTTTAGTCTATCAGAAAGTGTCCAATCCGGCCAGTCTGTCCAATATTTCTTATTTATGCCTATTACACTTACTCAAGTTACTTTCAGGAAATCATGTCATCTCATTGTGCCTTATTACAACCATTTAAGCCCATTTTAATCTCAATTCCACCTCCCAACATTCAATATTGACAATTCCAGCGTCAGCCCATTGACTAGTACAGAGTGCTGTTAATAATGACGAAGTCATTAATGACGAAACTAGACATACACCTTCGTTGATCGCCAGACAAGCAACCTATCATTCCAACAATTCCCCTTGTCTGATCAACCAAGTCCGAATTATAATATTTGCTCAAATTAACGTTCATTTTTCTGCGAATGGAATAATAAATATTAATTGTAATGCTGTTGAACATACCTGACATTAACAATTATTGTATACTTGTCTGCTAATTCACTGAGTACTATGACCACTCTTTAAAATTTGTTCACATACTCAATTTTAGATTTTTTTCTTTGCTTTCGTAAAACATCTTAAAGGGTCACTCTTGCTTGAAATAAGTGCACGAAGAGAAAGAAATGGAAAAGGGTTTAAATGCAATTTATTTATACATGAAACGAAGAAAAATATACTTCGAACGGCCATAGAGACCAAGAGAAGCTTGACTTCAAACAATAGTAAAATAATATATTAATTTATAGTCACAAAAATATTTTCAAAAGGCACAAACTGTAGAGCAGCCTATGTATTACATTCATAACAATATTTTCTCGCCACCATAGATTCATACACTAGCATCACTCGTTATCAATGATATAAATCACAACTAAATACATTGTTTGAAGTTCGCTGTGCATACTGTAAACCGCCCATCCCGATAAAAATACTTTAACCAAACAAATTAGCATAAAGTTTATACTTCAAGCACATATGTCTTATCTACAATTCACCGTATAATAACTAATTCCCAAAACTACATTTTGATCATCATACAAAAAAATCATCAGCTGTATTTAAATTGATAACATTAACATTACGAAAGAACATATAGTGTTTATTACTCATAAACATTATCATAAAAAAAAGCCGTACGAAACGGCAACATGATGTTGGGCACGTTTGCATTGAAAAGTCAATCAGTGGAGCCCTTTGGACGCGTTGGCGGCCGATTAAGCAACACACACACGCGCACAAAGCTCAGCCCTATGTGCGCCCCCCCGCCCTCGATTGAAGGGCGCGGATCCACGCGGCGCACGCATCGATCGTGCGTGGTCCCTGCCGCGGCGGGCCAGCACTGGAGCTCCGAAAAACTCTCCCCCGCAGCCCAGCACTGGCGCCACCTCCGCCTATAACGTCCTCGTCATTCCCGCTGCCCCGCCGACCACACAGCCGCTACCGTCTACGCCGCCCCAGCGAACCCGCCTCCTCAGCCCCGCTGCCTCCGACGTCTTCCCTTCCGCCCTCACAGTCCTCACCGCTCCCGCCACCCTATCGTCCCCGCTGCCCCCAACATCCTCGTCGTCCGCGCCGCCCCGCTGTCCCCGCCTCCGAAACCGTCCTCATCATACCAGCTATCCCTCCGAAACTACCACCCCTGCCACTCCCACTGACCCCAGCATCTCTACCGTCCTCGCCTCCGCCACCCCCACAGTCCCCGTCGCCCCCACCGCCTCCGACAGCTTCACCGACCCCGTAAGCACAATCGTCCCCGCTACCCCTACAGTCCTCACCTCCTCACCGTCCCCGTCGTCCCGCAGCCTTTACCGTACTCATATTCCCCGCCCCACCGTCCTCGCCACCCCCACCGTCCCGGACATTTCTACCGCCTACGCCATCTCCATCGTACCTATCGCTCCCACCCTCTGAGCCACCCTACCGTTCCTGACACCCCTGTTTCCATCATCCCCATTGTCTCCTCCTCGTCCACCGCCTCTTACATCGTCCCTCTCCCCCACCGCTCCCGACGTCCCCATCGTCCTCACCACCCGACCACATCCCTGGCGTCCGCACGCTTCTCACCGCCCTTTCATGCCTCCCACAGCGTCCCCCTGCCCCACCACTTCCTCCGTCCCCGCCTCCGCAGATCTCCTGTCAGCCCCACCGTACCCGCTAACCTCACCATCCCAGCTCCCACCAACGTCACCTGCCATTCCTCGCCACCCTCACCGCCCCCACCGGCGTCATCGCTGCAAACTGCCCCGCTGCTCCCGCCGTCTCCGTCCCTCCTCCCTTCTCACCGTCAGCCTCCGCCGCCGCAGTCCAAACAAAAGTTATAAATTGGGTTAGCAATTACTAATGAACTCTGTCTCAGCGTTGCTCGACGAGCCCTCCTCTCCTTAGTGCCTCACTCGCTTTGTATCAACCGGTGCCGCCGCCGGCAGAACAATTCACGCGAGAGTGAAAACGATATTCCCGGAACACTGCTAAATAAACGAACCGGAGGAATACGAGGGGAAAAAAACAACAACCGGCGCGGAGCGAGAAACAGAAACGGCATCCGATTCGCTCCGCGCGGTGTAGTTGGAAATGCACGAGTGATCCGATCGGGACGCGGGAGATCGGATCGGTCGGCCGCGGGTCCGGATCACTCACCTGCGCGCGACGGGGCGCGTCGCCGCATCGCATCCCGCGGAGCGGCCGGAGTGAGGGGGGAAGCGGCCGTCCATAAATGACGAGACGCAAATTTGAGGTATTTTGAGTCCCCCTTCTCCCCCCGTGACGCACTTGTAACGCGCACTTGACCTCTCTCTAAATAATTACGTAAGTCTTACGACAAGACCCCCGCCCCCATTTTTAAAAAGTAAAGATAAATTATCAAGCAGTAACAATGAGTTGAATTAATTTTGTGTAATATAATAAAATGTACTGTAATTAACGCCAGAAATGCTACGTGCTGAGAAATATCTGACAAGACATGCACTCGTCATGGATGAGCATGGGCTCCAAGTCCACTGTGCCAAGTTAAATGCACTCTAGAATATACTACTCGTATAGATAAATTTTGAATGTTTTCTTCGTAATTTAACAGCTTTAATGAATATAGAATTGATGAAAAAGTAAATCACTTTTTAAACAATTATTACATTACAACAATTTTGTTTATATTTTTTTAATTTTATTTGCTGTCATTTTAATGTTTTAGAATAAGACTGAATAAAATAGATTATTTCTGTACATTTTGAAAATAACAGCATTACGCAGCAATTTAGAAATATCAACATTACGTAACAATAAACAATTGGTCCCTCTACCCCTACGTAATGTCACATAACGCTACCTCACACCCCCTCCCCCTTTAGCATTACGTAATTTATGGACGACCCCAAAAGGACCAAGTATTCAATGAAACCTACGTTCAAAAATGGAATACGAATTGGCACAAAATTATTGTATGTATGGTAATGTATGGTATTGTATGTATAGTTGGCGTTTTTGTTCAATTCTCCGACTAGCTAACGGTGAGGCCCGCGTTGGCCTAGTTAATTCCCACGCTTGTGGGTAAGAGAGAGCGAACATGGCGTATTCCCTTCAGCAAACCCCGCCTGCTTGGGCTATTCTTCATCTTACAGTTATAAAAACTGAGTCCCTTTAGAAGGAAAGCTACATCTACGTTTGGCTCTGATTGGGTATCGAACCCGGTATCGCACCTCCGAAAGCTAGTAGCTGCCTACCTTAGGGTTCCGCAAGATTAATAAATGGGTGAAAAAATCTAATAACTGTGACTCTGTCTATGTGAATTATTCGAGTATAAACTAAATGTTCGAATTAACAGATAAAATAATGGTAAGAACTAACAGAAGCTCTGAATTCTGTGTTACTTATTACAAATATAAGCTACAGCACAAATCGTAGAAAGGTAAAAAAAAGGAAGTTGAAAGAAATGTAAATAGACTTCTTCAGAAGAAATCTAGAATATCAAGCGAAAGAATGAAAAATGAAGACGTTACGGAGATAACGGATCTACAGCACATCAAATAGGAAATTGAAAAGTGACCACTCCCTTGGATAGTCCAAACGTTGGGAGATGAGAGGCCCGTAAAAGGACAATAGAACGGCTGTCCAGTGAAAGACGAAAACGAGAAACACCAAGACGAGTAAGGAATGAACAAATCAAAAAACTTGTAGTGAAATAGATGGCATCATTATTAAAGAATGCAGAAGGCGAGAAGGAAAATTAGAATGTTTCATCTCTCAATATTGCATTGGACAGGCATCTCGTCGATGTTTGGAAACGTTAAAATTGAATGTATGGAGCTACAAAGAGCCGGAGTACGTGTCGAGCTTAAAGATAGTTGCATCTCAATAAATTGCTTTATCCTATTAAGAAACGAGGCATTGAATGGGGTTAATAACAGAACTAGAAGAACAGGATGAGCGAACTGGAACAGCAGCTCCATTACGCTCGTGTTGATTAAACTTGCCTTTCCTGTTTCTCCGGTTATCTGTAAATGACACAGTTTTGTACTTCGTTTTGCTTTTCCTTCATTTGAATAAAACCAGATTCGAATATTTGTTTTGGTTCCGCTTTTTGTATGAACCCAATGTACAGCAAAGGGTAAAAAATAGATTCCAGAGACCGTCAGGAGAGTAATTAAATTGAATGGATTTTGGGGACGAAGTAATGTCTGCAGATACAGAATCTGCATTTTTTACTACGGGTTTCATACATTCCGAATGGTGATAAACTTCTAACAAAGTTCCCAAATTCCTCCTGTTACTCCATTCATGTTATGTTATTATGACTGTAATACACGTTAGTGAAAGGCAAGTGAAGTATAAAATTAAAGAAATATAAATGGGTTATTGTAATGTTTTTTTTAACTCGCCGTGCGCGAATCGCGGTTTCTCGTTCTTGTTTTCTGTTTGCGAAGCAGCTAATTTTTCCACTGTGTGCGAAACACCTGAAGCGTGTGCGAAACGATTCGTAAATGTCTTTCATCTTGACGTCTTTTTTTATTATTGACAAACTGTTACGACACTGACTGGAATCCATTTACTTTTGTACAACTAACGTATTTCTAGTTATTGACGCATTGCGGTTCGCTCACGGCGTGTTAAAAAATTAGTGTACGCCACACGGACGCGAGATGATTCCCGCACTCGTCTCTTTGACATCCTTGCTATGAAAGTGTTCGACAAACTCGACTCGCGCGTAAATCACCTGTTTCGCGCCCTTGTTACGTTAACTACTGTTACGAGAGATAACAATCGTTAAATAACACTTTCGCAATCACCTTTGCCCTTCAGGGTCATCGAACATCTGCAACGGCGAGCGGCTCAGCAACAACAGCTGTTACTGCTGCAACTTCTCTGTCCTAGGGTTCGAGTCCTGGCATTAGCGAATTTTCGTCACTGGCTTTATAGCTAGGTCGGATTCAGCAGCTGTCTGAGTAAAAATTCGCTTCCGGCTTCTCTGATCGATAGTTTTCCGAGGTTTCTCCAATAAATGCCAGACTAATGCCAGAGCAGTACCCCAGCAAACGAGCTATGGCCCGCGCGATCTTTCTGTCCTCATACTCTCTTCTCTTCACACACATATACACAGTATGTTATAGGTGTCTCCGCCTACCACACTCCGCCCTCCACACTCTGCCATTCACACTCCGCCCTCCACACTCCGCCC
>BOPP01000033.1:5056981-5087089 GCA_017312745.1 Gryllus bimaculatus | reverse complement strand
TCCAGCACTCACGCCTCCAACGCCTGGCGTCCGCGCTCCGCTTCTCGCGCCCTATCACACATACTGCGCCTCCACACTCCGCCTCCCATAGCCGCCCATCACAGGCACTCCTCCGGCCCTCCAACTCCGCCCTCCACACTCCCGCCCTCCACACGTCCGCCCTCACACTCGCCGCCTCCAACACTCCGACCCCCTACACTGACCCTCCATCTGTCCGCCCCCACATGCTCCCCTCCACACTCCGCCCACCACACTCCGGCCTCCAGCCCTCGCCCTCCACACTCCGCGCTCCACACTCAACTTATCGCACTACTCCACACTACGCCCTTGCACACCCTCACACTCCGCCCTGCACTACTCCGCCTCGCACAGCTGGGACCGGAAACGCCCCTCGGCGGCCGAGGCCCCGGCGCCCGGCGCTGCTTTGCGTTTGAGCGCTCGGGCGGCGCGGGCGGCGCGGCGGTGACCACGCGGAAGGCGCGTTTGGACGGCTGCTTCTGTTCCATTACGCTGATGAGCCATCTGCGCTCAAAGCTCCCGATCAAAGTGCGCTCGAGACGGGGCCCCGCCCTTTTTCTCTCCCCTGGCGCCCGTTGGCCCCGCGCTCCTTGGTGCCGGCTGTGCTCTCCTAGTAACCGGATTTGTCCACTTTTAGGGCGACGGTGCCAGTGGTGGCCATTGCGTCACAAGTGGCCACTTCAAGCGCGAAATTTGAGTAATTCGGATTGGAGGCTCCCTGCCTGCCGCGAACTTGCAGACTGTGCAGTTTATTCCTTTTAGTGAGGAAGACTGGAACGAAGATAATTATTTACTTTCCTTTCTTTTATATTAAAGAATAAACTGTAAATATTTTCTGAATATTGGCATTGAAATAATGTAACGCCAATGAGAGAGCAGCGAAGTATAGCTCAGAGCCAGCATTGCCACTGAATCTCTGACCGGGACGTTCTAGGGTTCGAGTTCCGTCGATGGCGGACGACATTTGCTGCAAAGCTCGGTCGAATTCAGCCGCTGTCTGCAGGAGAATTCTAGCGGCCGGCTGTTCTGATCGATTGTTTTCTGTTGTACTTTTTTTTTCTGATCCACGAATGCTCAGGCAGTATACCTTGACAAACGGCCAAGGACCGCGCGCGAATTTTCCTTCGTCTAACTTGTCTATTCCTCTTACACACGAGCGCTCGCGCGCTTACATTCACTATATTACTACACATCCATTACGCTTCTGAGACCCTTCGGGAACTTGCAGCTTGCCCTAGTTGGGACGGTGGCCCCCTGGGGAGATACTAGGAAGGGGAAATCCCTGCAAATCACGCGTAGGTCGGCACCGGTGCTCACCAATCAGAGGGGAAGAAACATTGCTACCTATTGGAATAAAACAGTCACACCGCCAACATGACTAATGACCGAAGATGTTTACGTACTCAGAAACATCGATTAATCAGACGATTGATTTTTTTATTTTTATTTTAAGGGTCTCAAACACGTTCAGGGAGTAGAATATCGTGTTATCATTCCTGAGAATTTGTCCATTACCAAAAATGCAATTTTCAAGTTGTCACTGCTGGAACAAAATACAAGTAACAACAAGTAATAAAAAATAAAACAAAATTAAAATTGGAAAGTTTTTAAGCAATGGATTGACATAGTATTGCATTTTGTGGGGTATAGCAAGTGAAACCTACTACAGTCAACTACTCTGCGGTTGGCTTGTGAGTTGCAATCTTGCGTAGAGAATGGATGATTTCATGGATGTGGTTGTGGCAGTAGTCGAAAGACACGCCATCCCACAATTCCATGTATATCGTTCATTCCATATATGAACAGGAAAGTTATGTATCAATTCACTTGGTTCAATCAAATGCTAATTGAGTGCCTCGACCTACCACGTGCTTTTCCCTGTGTTCGCGATTTTTCCTGCTCCTCTAACACCACTTATTAGCACCTAATAAATGATTTGCACCTAATAAATTCTCGAGTGGATTCGAATCCTGCGAGGGACTTGACGTTTTAACCAACTGATTATGGAAGAGTACCAAGAGTCCCAAATGTCACATCCCCCACCAGGTTAACTTTACATAATTGCACAAGAAAGTCAAGTATAACATTGTTATATTAATATTTCGTAGAAATAGCTTCATTATCTGTCACGGAACAACCGACGATTGATACAATGGCAAAGTGTGATTAGATCGCCTTTAAAGCTTTAGTCGGAAGAGAGCGCTTTGCTTCATTCCTGTGTTCAGTATGAGTTTACGCTCAATGCGAGTTTCAATCTTCTTCCTCAGAGCTAATGAAAGGAACAGATACTACGCGTCTCTGAGCAAGTTCGAATTGACGCTTAAAAAGGATGCATGATGGTTTATATTTGCCTACAGCCTAAGATGAAAATATTCATAACTTCTTCGAAATTCGAACCCACAACCAGGGCCCGTCTCTGCCATCTGCGCTAACTCAAAAAGGCAAGCTATGTGCTACAACATGCAAAAGAGCTGAGCGCTCCCTCGGTAATCGAGCGAGAACGACCTGCAGGCACTCGCTGCCCCAGGGCATGAAAGGCCACAGGCCTGCTTTTATCGACATTCGCCTGCGTCCTCTCGAACAAACGCGTGCATCGCCGCACCGCCGCCGCCACCACCACCACTGTCATCGCCACCGCCGCCGCCGCCACCACTGCCTACCGCACTGCCACCGTCCCGCCCCGCCCGCCTCGCCGCCCGCCCCGCCCCAGCTCAGCCCGCGCAACCCCGCCACGTCACCCACCGACGTCGCCAACCTCAACTACCACGCCGGCAACGCCGCCACCACCGCCACCACTCATTACGCCACGCAACAGCCCCCGCCCCAGCCCCCGCCACCCGGCACTACCGCTCCAACCGCCGTCACAGCCATCTGCCACCGCCTCAGCCCCCGCCACCGCCACCGCCAACCGCCGCCGCCCCACCACCAACGCCATAGCCTTAGCACGACCACTGTCATCGCCACCGGCCACATCCGCCTACCACTGTCACCGCCGCCCGCCCAGCCTCACCGCCGCCCCGCCACGCACGTCACCACCGACGAGGTGCCGCCACCCCACTCCCACCGGCGGCAACGCCGCACACCGCACCACTCATCGCCACCGCACAGCCCCGCACGCCTACCAACAGCCAAACGCCTCAAACGCTACGCACCACTGCCCGCCGGCCGCCTCAGCCCCCACCCCCCCCGCACGCCACCAACCACCACCACCACCACCACCACTACAACACCGCCAGCCGCCGCCGCCACTCCCAACGCCAACCTCCACCACCACCACCACACCCCACCACACCCCACCGCGCCGCCGCCGCCGCCACCTCCCCAACGCCACTCCACCACCCCACCACCACCACACCACACACTACGACCACCGCCGCCGCCGGCGCCACCTCCACGCCACCACCACACCACCACACCACCACCACCAACCACACCAACTACCACCACGCGCCGCCGCCGCGCACCTCCCAACGCCACCTCCACCACCACCACCAACGACTACCACCACACCACCATCACCACCACCACCACCACCACCGCCACCTCCGGCTCTAGGCACTCTCGCTCCGAGACATCGCTGGCAACGTGAGTGCGGCTTTAGTTTCTTCGGAATTCCAAATTTATCTATTCGTCTCTTTCTCAACGTGTTCTTTGGAGTACTGAAAGCTATCTCAACTTCTTGGAAGTCTTGAAATTATTTTACCTCCTGCTTGCACGCACGTTACGGAAAGAAAGTATCTTTCTTCGATTACTTACTCGCATCGGAGAAGTATGGGTTGTAATGGCATCACTGTTTGAATTTGGGAAGAATAAATACTACAATATTCAAGTAGACCTTCAATATTATTTTGTAAATCGCCTTTGGAGTGCATAGACTTCAACAGTTCTAAAAATATCTTGGCTAGTAATGTCTCGCTTTGCTTCGCTTGAATGGGAATATGATGGTTTGGGCGAAGTTTTTGATGAATACAAGTGCGTAAGGTCAAAAGTGATTGTAAAACGTAACAATTATATCTACTTTGCTCCGAGTAAGGTCGATGCCGGAATCTTCTTAAACTTTATTCATTTGTATACATTTCGAAGAACCTGTGAATTTGAAGCGTGTATTGAACGCTGCGTCTACCCTTGGCATAACGCTTCTTAGTCATTAGTTGCAATCTTCTACAATTGGCATGAAGAGTAAAGATGAGTTCCGTTATCCATATCATTGTGAATGTTATCTAGGTAATTTGTGTTCATTTGTGAGGCGGTGTATATGTTTATTATTTAATTGTTAGAAAATAAGTGAATACCTTTTGGACATTTCCTTCGGGTTTTTTTCCTTTCCCCTCTTCCTTCCCACACACATTTCGCAATGGCAGAAAAGAACGTAAGGACAGAGAGAATCCCACTATATTTCGATCTGCTGAAGAAATCTTGTCTACCGAGAGAGACACCTACGCGGCAACCCACAAAGGTTGCCGAGGAAGCCCTGGCTGCTTTGGGTGTCCGACTTGTTGATGGGCCTCATTTACTGACGAGAACCTCCCGTTCATGTTTATTGGGTCAGGGCACCAGGCCAACTTCCGTCGCTACTTCCCTTAGATATCAACAGCACCTTCCATGTATCTGTAAAGCAGGTCTCAAGGGAACAGCTTTCTACGTATTATTGTCCTGTGCAAAATTCTGTAGGTCTTCTTAGTATTTTACTGTTTTTAATGTTCATTAATACCCCTTTCAACACGTATTTATTGAAGCCCATATTATGTGATACTAAGTTCTTGCGTTTCGATGTAATGTTAATATGTATTTACTCGCTGATGTTTCGGTCCAGATTTAATCCATCATCCGGCTATATATTAGGAAAAACTACGATTTATTCAGTGTCCTTTGACAGTTCATCAGCTGTTACAGTGCCATTCAATCTGGAGCTTAAACGTCATTATGGTGAATGACACCGCAACACCTGATGAACTATCGAAGAAAATTAAATCGAAGTGTACAACACGATATAAATTCAGACTAAAACGTCGACAAGAAATAACATGAAAATATTACATCAAAACTAGTTTTCAGACATATTTGTTTAAAAATTTGAGAAGAATTCTCAATACGACGAAGTTTTTGCACCCTCGAACATTAAAGCAATCGACTGCACTATCAATCTTGTGGACTTGCGCAATTCAAGTGCACAGAAGATCGAAATTGCAGTCGACTGCTGGCCGCCAAGGCGTGCAAAAACTCCCTAATAAATATACTGCGATTTTTCCAACTCTGCCCCTGGCAGGTATCAGTTGTTGAGAGTTTCATTCAATCGGGAGCTTGAACATAATGACGTCATTATGGTGACGTTTAAGCTCCCGGTTGGATGAAACCGTCATCAGCTGATACCTGGCAGGGGCAGAGTTGGAAAAATCGCAGTATACCGAAAGTTAACGATGGAGCAAATAAAGCGAGCCGCTGGATATGTATGTATGTGTGTGTGTGTGTGTGTGTGTGGTTGCAGACAAGCCGCACGTGACCGACGAGGTGCCCCGCGTGCTGCCGCCGGGCGATGCCGCGCCCAAGACGCCCACGCAGGACCACAAGGCGAAGGCGAGCGCCGCGACGCGCGCGGCGCCGCCCGCGGCCTCGCCGGCCCTCCTGGCCGCCGCCGTCGCCGTTGCCGTCGCCGCCGCCAACGCGGTGGCGGCTGCGCGGCCCGGCTTCCCCAGCGGCTAACGCGCCT
The DNA here is from genome assembly GCA_017312745.1 of Gryllus bimaculatus. Taxonomy (NCBI): domain Eukaryota; kingdom Metazoa; phylum Arthropoda; class Insecta; order Orthoptera; family Gryllidae; genus Gryllus; species Gryllus bimaculatus. The sequence goes on along the minus strand of BOPP01000033.1, from coordinate 5,081,364 downwards.
CGGCCTGCCCGCGACGACCGCGCCCGCTCGCCGCCTTCGCCCACGCTGCCAGCAGCCGACGCACGGACGGGCGACCCTCTCGTCGCCCGCGCCTCCGCGACGGCGGCGCCGGCGGCGACGCCACCGCCGCCCTCGCTGCTGCCGCTGCCGCTGTCTAAGCCGCCACCGCCGCCGCTGCCGCTGCTGCTGCTGCTGTTGCTGCTGCTCCTGCCGCTGCCTTTACTGCTGCCAATAGCTTGTGTAGACCTTCCTTTATTTATGTGTACAGCCTTCCGCCCATATGCTTGGTTATTTAGTTCACACGGTGCATTAATTAGGAGGAACCTGGTTCGGAGCCTTGTGGGGCTCCTGAAAGCGCAGCGCACTCCTACGGGTTTGAGTAACAACACTGCTGATTGGTGTTCCTCCATCACGCTCCCCGTCGCTTCCTTGCAATAGTTTCAAACAGCTTCGTACTTCCTAGTCCCCTTTTATGACAGATGCAAAGCGTGGGCAGGGTTGCGGGAACGTTGTCACTCAATCGTTTATTTTGATTTTTTTTTTTTTCAAACTTGTTCTACAAAGTCCTTTTGAACGAAGCAAAGACTTACATCTGTGTGGGAAAAGAATGGAACGCGGAGAGAGATATTATGATTGAAGGATCTCGGGAGTATTGAGGCTTGCAGTTGTGGTGTGAACTGAGCGAGATATTTTGCGACTGGTCAAAGCACCACCCTGGTACCGAGCCTGTCACTTGTTGCACTCAGCAATGCCTCCTACCCAATTAATCTTTTGGGCGCAATTTGTGTTATATACAAATTAATTAGCGTATTCGTTCATTCATCCTGCATTTGCAATGTGATATCTTTCTCTTCATTTAACCAACTTCATTTTCATTGTAAAATACAGATATGGAAATGTATTTTTCTCCTCTTATTGCCTTTGTCAATAAGTTAACAAAACTGTGTTAACCTCACCATTTTTCTGAAGGTAAAACATCAGTGTGTTCCGATATATTAAGAGAAAACTGCAGGAAAACAATTACAGGTTCCTGTTGGTAACAATAAAGTCTGGAAAATACTACCCTTATTAAAAATCAATCATTGACATTGGTATATTCTTGTAAAAATAAAATAAATATGTAAAAATAATTATACACAGGAGAAGATATTGGAAGGAGATGCTGCTGAGTGCAGAGCAATGTGGCTGTTAAATAAAGGTATATATGCGTTCCATATAAGTACGCTTCAATATCGTTGGGTGCTCTTTTCGTTTTTCATTTATTATTGATGTAGTTGCATCTCCCCTCTATCCCTTGTTCTCCTTTTCATAGGCTTTGGTTGTTTCTCTCCTCTTTTGGAATCTCAAAAGCTCTCTTTCTTGTTTTCTTTATGTAAAAAACTGAAGACTGTGATTATTTTAATGAACATTAATGTGAAAAGTAAGGGGGATGTTTTGAAAGCAAGATCAGAAGAAAATAGAATTTAGAACTATTTATTTTATATATGTTACATAAATTATTGCAATAAGTAGTATTTTTCTTGTTTTCAAAAGAGCCTACAGAGCTAGTTTTGGCTATGTGAAAGAAACACTGAAAGATGGTATTTTGGTGGTAAGAAGTAGTTGGTGGTTTCGCCTGGGTCAGTGACCACATTGCTTGGTGCTCATGAATTTCATGTGAACAGGAAGATATTGATTGCTACTATGTTTTATGTCTACCGTTAGAAAATGGAATACAGAACAAATAAAGTTATAAGAATTCATAATTTTACCATCTGTTGTGAAGTGATAGTATCATGTGGAATATGGTGTCAGAAGTTGTATTAATTGTGTCTCTGCATCACAAAGTGCATGGGCAAATTAAATTGGAAGAAAGTGAGATTTGTTTGGTAATGTTTAGTGCTGTCAGAATAGAGTGGCTTTTATTGATTCTCATGTGTATATGCAGGGCAGGCTGCAACACTTGGGCTTCAATTCATATTTGTCATCTGCAAAAAATGACATTTTACATCACACCACTGACTGGTATTTAACCACATAAAACAAACTGTGTAGATCATCCTCATAGGGAAACTTTGCATCTTATTGTGTCAGATTGCCTATGGAACAACCAACTGCTACTGTGTTGTCATTACTTTTTCTAAATTTGATCCCTGGACCAAACAGAAGAAAATCTATAAAAATAATAGAAATTAAGTGTGTTTACTATTAGTGGATAGTTCTTGCTTTCTGTTCATTATAAACCCTGAAGATGTGTGAAGAATGTTTGTAGGTGGGAGAATAATCTGATGTTAACTAGTTTGAATATATTTGGGCCTGTGATAAAAAAGATGGAGATGTAGGAGCCAAGTTGTTAGGCACCTATGTTGATATGTATGTTTCTGTGCCATATATGGTGTGTATTGAATAGGAGTCAAGTAAAATAAATAAATTATTAAAAAGATAGACAGAAAATTTAAGAACTGTTAGTGAGAACTAAGATTTGTTCAGAGAATGTGTGTTCTGTATATTGTGTTTGTTTATGTGGGGTGAAATTATTTTGTAATCATTTCCTAATTTCAAAGAATATTAAACCATTTTTGTGGGGGAAGATTTTTCTTAAAAAGAGCTCACTGATGTTCCTTTTCTTAGTGACATTTTTCAAAGAAAAAGAGAAAATTGGAAGAGTGGTTTGTTAATACTAATATTTAGAATCATTCTAATTTCTTTTACAGCTTTTTTTCATATGAACTGTACATAGAACTCAGCATAAAGAGTTACAGACAGAGAAAAAGTAAATAACATGATATTTTAAGGTACATAAACAAAAAACCTGAAATAAAAAATCACATAACTTGCTGAATCATGCAATTTCTCTTCCATTAAATAAAAAAAACTTAGAGGGAGAAAATTGATAAAAATGTTTTCAAATGTTTAACAAAATATTTCTTAACTAGAACAAGACAGTCACTCTAACAACTGCTTCCCAATTGGTGTTGTTAACGTTGTGTCACATGAATTTGTACATAAATATTATATACATATTATATAAATATTATATATATCTAGAAATAATATTAATTATAATTAATATTGATAATTATTATGTTGCCATATTTTTGCCAATTAACCCTTCTGCCACATGGTTATTACAGTGTGCTCAAGTAAATATGCTCTTGCTAAGTGCTTTTTTTCTTTCTCATAGGACATCCAATAAATGTGCAGAGTTTGATCAGGTTGTGCAGCTGTAGGTGTGCTAAAGGACATTGTGTGAGCACAGAGCTTTATATAATGCACATACACAATTGAATTTCATTTTGCAATTATTTTCACAGGCAGCATTTGGCAGCACAATACAAACTGGACTGGAAAAATGAAAATCATGTGTTTAAATGCATTGATTCTGATGTTCTGAACATCAATTTTAAAGTTTTGTTACATTAATGTTGATCCCAAGGAATTCTTGAGGATTTACAACCTAGTTTTAGTTGATTTTTGAGTACACATACATGGACACTTGACACTGTCTCAAAATGTGGACATATCAATTTTCACTTGTTCTCATTTTCCTTCATAATTTGATTGAATAACATTTGTAATTTCAATAAATAATATGTACTTGATGAAATGCTTAAATAAAATTTAAATAAATTTGTATAAAATAATTTGAAGGGTTTTGTGAAACCAGTTTTGTAAATTATTTATTTAGACACATATATGCTCATCTCGCAACATATCAGCAATAACTGGAAAATGTTCAGCAATGAATGACATATCATCAGAATGAAGACAAATTTCTTGTCTCATGAATTCTTCATTTTGGTATGACTTGCTGGATACAATATATGTTGAAAATAGGAAAGAAAAAATGTGACACATATCTAACGTTCCACTTGTTTCACAAATCAGGCTGAAGTCCACATGAACAGAATAATTACATTGATACATGTACTTGTTACACAGACAGGTACCTTTCATACCATCTTTATGATATGTCTAGCTTCCATTTCAACTACTTAGCAATAAGTGTGTTTGATTATGTATACAAAAGTACTGCATGGTTTGTGGTAAGAATTACATGAGGCCTAAATCATTCAATTTTGCTTTTTTCGTAGAGTATAATTATTTTATAGGCTCAATGAAATCACATATTTTGAAGAAATATAATTACGGACAAATAAAAATGTGTGCTTTTACTTATCTGCCATGGGCAAAGGGTTAAATATTCTTAAATGGCTTCCCCAATATATTGCTTATTTTATGCTCTGTTAAAATAACTAGTCTTTAGCATTAATTTTTTGGAGATTTAATCATGAGCCAATATTGTAATAATAACAATGCTCTTGCTACATTTTTAGTTATAACAAAATATTGGGCTTTCCCATTTGTTTGAAATTATGTGTAAAATAGTTATTTGCAGGCAATTGAAATATCTGTTTATAGAACACATTAAAAAGAGCCTTTTGTAAAAACAAACATTTGTTTATTTTATTCCCAGCAATCCTTTCATGAACTATTTCAGATACAGATAAGAAGGTTGAGAATAGTTTTTAAGTAAATGAAAGAAAATTTTTAAAAGGTTACATAATGCTAATTTAAAAAATTTAAATTACTTTTCATTTCTAAAAGTAATAGTTATTAGAAACAATTAATCTGCATTGAATTATATATTGGTAATTTGAATAATAAAAAGTATACACTTTCATATGAGTTTATAAAGTTTTGTAAAGTACAATTATCATTAAATGAAAAACACATTAAAATGAAGCCGGCAGCATTGTTGGCGTTCTAAATGAGCGAAATAGTGATTGTTCTGTAGTTCCCGATTTTCACGCTGCGGAGCGCCAGTACAACACGTGAGAAGTCAGTCAGCTAAAGGAAGTGAGTTTCTTTAGGAACTGTTAGCAACATTTCGTTAAAATTTATGTGAAAAAGAACGGGCAATTCAAGTTTTGCAAAAAATGCAATCAATTACTCCCTTTGTATGGAGCAGCAAATGAACTGACCATGGACTTGGTGGTATCAGTGACGTCATGACCAAGCGTCGTGCATACGAGTGTAGAGGATAGGTGTGGGCCTAATGTGAAATGGAAAGATAGTGAAAAATAAGTGTTTCATCCAAAGATGGTGTGTTTTATGAGTAGGTAGCGAGAGAGTTTAGAGATTCTAGTAGTCTCAAGCTTTAGAAAGTATTAGTAGTGCAGTGGGAGCGGGCTTTTTTTAATAGCCTCGCTCTTTTGAGTGTTTTGTATTCAAAGACACATTCAAGATGGCGCATAACTTAGCTCCTAGCGTAAACTGTTCACTCGATGACATTGACTTGAATGCACTAAAAGTAAGTATGTCGACTGCGTCATTTGATTCTCTATATGTCATATATTATATCCTATTAATTGCAAGAGTTAAAGAATTGGTTTTGCTCTGAAATTTCATCTTTCAAAACGACTGTTCCCACGACTCGACGAAGAATGGGTGTGATTCCCGGAGAATAATTTGTATTAAAACTTCAAAACACTATAGTTACTGTTCATATTAGATATCCCAATCCTTAATATTTTCAACTGGCAATATATTAATTTGTTTCATTCATTTTTCAGGACCCTGCCGGAATATTCGAACTGATTGAGGTTGTGGGAAATGGGACGTACGGACAGGTGTATAAGGTGAGTGCTGTTGTTTGTAACATGATAATTAGCACCTTTCTCTACCGTGTGAATGAAGTTTCTCAACCCTACTTGCTGAAATCTCTTCTTAATTGTTTGAGTTATGAGTCACCCATCTCATTCACAATTTTTTTTTATTTTTCATTTAAGACTAGTGTTTAATGTGAAACTTTGGCATTTCTTTATTGCTATCACTGTTTTAATAAACGTAAATATTCCTTCTGTTTCTCCAAAAAGTGATTGCGGGAGAAGTATAGGGAGGTTGGGATGTCATTGGTAATTGGCATTGTCATTAAAATGTCAAATTTTGTAATGGCCAATTACTGAAACAAAAATAATTAAGTGTAGTTGTATTAAAAAATTTAAGTTGTAAAGAAATATAGATATTAGATGTAATTTTTTGGAGTTACACATCAACTGCAATGAGGGGCGTGTCCTTCCATGCCCATGTGGATAGTAACCTTTTGTTGTAATCCGTAGCCTTGAACTTGAAAATAGTGTTTAAGATAAAAATCTCATTCTTTTAAGGCCTTAATCAAGTGCTAATGTGAAACCTACTGGCTAGTCTCTTTGTCTGTGTGCCATCCTACACACATAATGACTCATTGCCATATCCCCTCCCCTCTAATGAAAGTTGATTGGACTTGATGCCTGCGTGGGCCATGTCCAGAACGTTTGGAGCAATTTAACTCAAACATTTGTAAAATAATAGAACATTATATGGACTTTTTCCTAACCTCACTTGCAATTTTCTGTACATGTCTATGTATAAACATGTTATATTCTCAAATGTTTCTTTTATATCTTTTTAATAAATATAATATTCAAGAAAATGAAAATTCATTTTTATGTGTTTTCTTTGGGAATCAGTCTTTTATACCTCTTTCACAAAGTGTACCAAAGAAAATATTAAAGATAATGCAATGAGGAAAACCACAATTCGATACACAACCATGAATGGTTAGTTAGGGAAACCCATTTTCTCTGGGGGTCTTTAATTGACAACTGCAATGAATGTTTTCCTAGAATGCCTTGTGCATGAGTCATTTCCTGAGATTTGCCATTCTACAATCAGTTATCATGATGACATCTGCTTAACCTTGTTCTTATCTAGCTGGAAAAAATGACAGATTTGAGTCCATTGGTTGTGAGAATAATGTTCAGAAATGTAACATGGATGTAATATCTTAAGTCAGTGTGTCAAAGCTGTCAGTGACTGATGTGATTAGAGAGTGGCAGCTTTGCTATCTCGATTATGAAGTGGGTTTCTGGGGAATAAGTGGGTAAAGGGTTTCTAAAATTGTGAATCAGTAATAAACTAGAAGGCTATAATATTATCCTCCCTCTTAACTGTCCACAATGAGTCAAAATCTTGTCACAATAGATTTCTTCTAGATGCAAAGTAACAAAAGAAAATCCTTGATTACTTTCAGAGCTTATATTTATTATATGCATAGGACAGAACTGAACTGAGAGAGATATTTAATAGCCACTTTGGACAAACCAAATACTTGTGTCCATAAACGCTGTGCAATTATCTACTGTGAATACAGGATCACACAGTAATGTGTGAGAAGTTGTTGATTTTTTTCCTACTAAGAAAGTTAATGCTAATACTTAGTTTTTTGCCAATAAAAATTATTTCTGCTGTATTTTTTAATGATATTAAGGGAGAAATGGTTTAACTGGCCAAATCATAATCCAGTTTGAGTTCTTGTTCTAAGAAGGCCAGTAAAGAGGGAGTGTAAGATCATGGGCCAAGTTTGCCTCGTTATCACTAACAATTTTCATTTTGAATAAATCCTCTTAATTTATGGTTTGGTAGCCCTTTGCTTATCAAAAAAAATTATTAAATTAAAGAAGGAAGGAACCCCAAAAAATAAATCATGAGTTTCATTAGTCACAAAATATTGTGGAGAATGTTCATCTACTCTTCAACATTCTCATATATTGTATCTAAAGCCTATCTTTGCCATGTTAATTTGTATGACAATTTGGTCAGAGTAGACAATGTTGACTTGTAATGTTTTTGTTGTTACAGGGTCGCCACACCAAGACTGGTCAGCTGGCGGCCATTAAAGTCATGGACGTCACAGAGGTCAGTGGCACCATTATTCAGATGTAAAACTTGGGTGTTCAGTCATATTTCCGTAGGAATATAAGAACAACTGGGGGAAACTGATAACAGGAAAGTACAGTTATATGCCGGGGGTTAAGGTGCCAGGGATTGGTCCTCCTTGTTTGTAAGTAGCTCTCTGGTGCGATAAGATAAGTTATCTCAGTTTTAGCTTCCTTTACTTAGGGTGCACAATGCAGAGTCAAAGAAAACAGTGATTGTTGTTTCTATTATAGCAAGCAGGGGGTGCATTTGCAAGTTATTTCCTGTGCATTATACATTTAAATGGAGCAGTGACCATAATTCAAGAGAAACCTCTCAAATTTCCTTTCCATAAAATAAGGATCTACAAAGAATTTACTAGTTCTTTTGTATTATTTTTCTACTTTGTAGTCTACACAGAAATGTTATGATTTCTTGATCATAAAAAGTTTTGTAATTTTCATAAAATAAGCGCAATACTTTTCAGAAAGCCTGATGTTCAATGAAGAACCAATAAATGGCAGTTCTAAGTTCATTAACTCATGAACTGGAGATGTGTGTAACAAATTATTATGAATTTAATCTGAAAACTTACTTTTTTTAAATTACATTTTAATTGAATTATAATGAATAAATCTTCAACAAGACAGGTTCTTGACCTTCATTAATGTTTTAGCAACCATCATTAGAAAAATTACATTTGTCTATTAACCAATGAAGGAATATAAATTTTCACATATAAAAACAAAAAATTGCAAAACTGACCAAGAAATTGAACAAGATTGTTAAATGATAATTGCATGTTAATTACTTCAAAATTACATATTATTCAAACCTAATTTGAATTGTGAATCATTGGTGTTAAGTTGAAAATTTTAATTCTGTGATACTGTTTATTATTCCCATTACAACAACTGAATAATTATTAGAAAAAACTAGTAATGTTTCAAGAAAATAGTATTATCACGAGTTTGTCTCTGGAGTAGGCAAATTTGTTTTTTGTACCACAAAGTTTTTTGTTGATTTCTAATGTGAAATTTAATATATGTATTGTAATCATTTACCAAAGAAGCTTACTACCCAATTGGAAATAGCACATTTTGGGATAGAATTTAATGTGTTTTAAAGGATTCCCTTTTATAGTTTCTCCAAATTCTTAATCCCTAGGAAATTAAGTACTTCTAATAAGTTAGTGCCCTATAGCAAACTATTTGGAAAGTGTATAAGTAACTTGCTTGTGTAAGTCAAAATCTCATGTTAACAAGAGTTTTGCCAGTACTGTATTTATCTTGGTAAATATATATTATTTTTGTTTGTATTTGGTTGTTCTCCAATACTCTGTCATTCTCCGACTTTTTAGGCTTCCGTGAAGTTGTGGGTATTGAATTTTCCTTCATTCATTCTCTGACACTTGAGAAAATTTCCTTCTGTCACCAAATTTTCTTCCTGTCACGCTGTGTTGTTAATGGCCTCTAATTCTGTAACATTTTGTTTACATTCTTTAACAGGATGTAATTGAAATTTGCATCGGTTTATGTTTGTGTGATGAAGATGTGAACAGCAAACTCATACATTTCTATTTCCCGAGTAACGCTGGAGAGAGCGAGGAACTTCCCAACTTTGTGAAGTTCTGGCCAAGAGAAAAAAATTATCATTCTGTCTTTGTAGTTGTATGTAGAATGCATACTTCTATCAATACAATTTATTTCATTTCTATCTTTTCTTCTAGAACTCAGATTGGCACTTGCTGTGTGACAAATCAAGAGTTTGCGCTGCCTTTTTGCTTTTGTGTAAAAAAAATCCCGGCAACCATTTTTATTAATTTTTGCATTGCATTTCATGTACATACTACAGTGCCATTTGTTAGAGATAGTCTTTCCAGACCATTCAAAACTATTGGTCTGAATTGCACAGTAAATTCGCAGTGGTAGTCTGCAATACATCCGTGAAGATTGTATTTCTTCTCCATGCATCACTTACAATACTGTTGACAAAATCAATCAGATCAAATATAATTAGGGACTAAAGGTATGCGTGATATTTATTGCTTTTCAACCTTATTATTTCATCAGCATTCAAGCTGCTTCATAGCATGGAAAGGCAGAGAAAAATGTAAATCCTAAGCGACTATGCTTATTGTATTGATATAAAACGGCCCCATATTATTTGTGCGAGATATTTAGGAAAACACGTTGTCTTATAATCGAGTAAATACGAAAGGAATTAATGAGAAAGTTACATGCAATCCAAACATCGTGCCCATTCTGTAAGATTACACAAACTTTAAAACTGCTCTTTACAATTAGAAAAATGTGACAGTCTTCTATGTGTTTACACATCTCTATTCTTATTCTTAGAAATATTTACTATGACCAAGCTATGTAAGATATTTGGGGCATGCCCCAGTAGCTGACACCAGGACTGTTAATTCAAATCCCACAGAAGACATGAATATCAGTTGTGTTTGTGGGGGTGGCTCGTTCCCTAATCCCTAGGCCTCACCTAGTAATTTTGAACTGCTACTATAAATGCCTATGGACTGCAATTAGATGGTACACCTAAGGGAATTGGCCTTCTAAACTGTAAAATGGTACAAGTACCTAAGGATTTCTTTGGACTTTATACATTCTTGGCAGTTGAGCCAAGGGCTATCCCAGCGAGAGGTTTGGGGGACTGAAGTCAGAGCTCACACTAGGTTGGTTTACCCGAAGAGTGATAGTACGCTATGGAATGTTACCTTAGCCATAAACATGTGGCATCCAGGGTGAGGAGTCCCAACATTAAATAAATATGAAAACTACAACTACTATTTCAAAGTTATGTTGTGTGATATAAATAATGTATTGTATTAAGTTGGGAATTATTTCTATTTCATAAGTCAAGCTTTATTTTAATCATGTGTTGCAAAAATACTTAATGTGAGTATTTTAAAATTATTTAAGTTTGTATTCAAGTTTCTTGAAAGTTGGAAATAATAAGATTGGTCTGAAAAGTTAGTGTAACTCATAGTTGGTAACAGTACCACTTCTGGGTATAAATGTAAAAATTTGCCAGTAATTTAATGTTGTCAGTAATGTGGAATGTAAGAAAAGCACTATGAATGTTCGTACAAGCTGTGGTTTTATTTTAGACTAAGAGAAGAAGATATGCAGATTTGAAAATATTTGTAGAATTAAAAAAGTCATTTATAATGTTGATACAGAAAGAAAGCTCCTACCTTTCCTGACATTCATTGATCAACTTTGGAAGAGATGGTGAAACCCTAAGTGCCGTAATTAAAATAAGCCAATGTAACCAAAACCTTTGTACCAAAGTATCCAAAAGTTAAACATACCTTATGGGGTCTTCACGTCTGGCCAACTTATTAACCAAAAGTGTTTTGATAAATTACTAGAAATAAACATGAATTTGAAGTTTTGAAAATGATATGCAGATTTGTTAAAAGGCAATGTCTACTAAAGTTGTTTTTGATTTTTAATAATACTCTGTTAAGTACATTACAATATTCACTGTTAAAGATGTTTTATTGATTTTGTCCCAGGATGAAGAGGAAGAAATCAAACTAGAAATCAATGTTCTCAAAAAGTACTCCAATCACCGTAACATTGCTACATATTATGGTGCTTTTATAAAGAAAAGTCCTCCTGGCAAAGATGATCAGTTATGGGTGAGTAAAACAATTGTTCATCAATATTATTAATTTCTAATGCATACCAAAATTGGGTGGAAACCATGTAAACTTTGGCTGTGTGAGAAGTGACAGTGTTTTTTTTAGCTACCCAGAAAACAAAAGAAAATACAAAAACATCGCTATTACACGCCCACTATTTGTGGAGGGGGATACAAGAAAAGGTGTCCAGCTAATGAGTTTTTTTGTTAATTTTTTATGTACACTAAATATAAAATGTATTTTATTTGTTAACTTATAGTTTATATTTATGATGTAGGCAATTGAATGGCATTTGTTAGTGGAGAAAATTAATAAAACATATCTTTTAGCATGAATAATTGGCTTGTGGGGAGGGGGTTGGAGGGCCGAAGTCAATGACCCCCCCCCCCTCTCCACAGGTGTAATGCTGTGTACTCAGTACCAAGTATGCAGAAATTTTTAGAAAACTTAGCAGCATCTGGCTATGTGAGAAGGGTCTATATTTTCTGTAGATACCTAGCATTCAGTGGGAAATCCAGAAACAAAAGTTTCAATTTTGACTGAAAACCTCAAAGAGGCGATTGTGTTATGCTGCCTATTCTCACACTGCGTGTATGTCTGTATTACCTGTGTGCCACACTGCTGACATCTTATGGCAGCAAGTCTCCAAGAAGAACCCGCCGTCCTTTAAGCATAGGCTATTTAAGTATTGCATTATGGAACAGCTATTTTTATGTTCGTGATTTGTAAATACTCTTGTGCTGTATTTATCCTATACTATGTTTTAGCAGTATTTGTGAAGACTATAGTTAAAATATATCGTTTCTTGCTGTGTTACACTAGAGTATTTGATTTATTGTTCTTCAGCAATGCAAATGCTACATTTTGGGAAATCGTTTTGTGTGATTTTTTTCAGCACAATTTTTACCTAGTTTATAATAATGACCATTTCCTGTCTAAGTCATAATCAAGACTATGTCTTGTTGCAGTTGGTAATGGAATATTGTGGTGCAGGTTCCGTGACAGATCTTGTTAAATGTGAGTATTTAATGAATTTAGATTTTCATTTAGTTTTTTACTTAATATTTACGGGACATTCAACAGTCAACAAAATATCAAAGTTTGGAAATTGTGCAAATAATTATATTTTCAAATTCAGCATGATGTAAAAACAAGAAAAACAATTTTTGGATGGTTTTGGAACATTATTTTTTTATCTAAAAATAATTCAACTTCTTAACGATTTTAATTCATTTTCTGGTATTGTTGTATTTAAAAAATTTCAAACTGTCTGTATACATAAAGTTTCATCTATTTTTTTAACACTATCAACTGATGTCAAGCAACAACAATTTTCCCAGGTCTCTGCAAGGTCATAGAGGGCATAAATGGGTAGAAATCTATAAAAATCAAATGTTTGAATGCGTGGTCTTTTTTAGATTTTCAAAAACTTTCAACATACTCCTTGATACTTGTACTGTATGCCTACAAAATTTCATTCTTGGCTATCGAAAGAATTTTTGTGTCCAATTTTGCTGTTGCTCGACTTCAGTAGATAGTGTTAAAAAATATTAGATGAAACTTTATGTATTTAGTCTTAGCTTAGAATTTTTTAATGCAACAATAGTGGAAAATTTATTAAAATTGTTAAAAATAGAATAATAGAATAGAAAAAGATAAAAAAGAACATTTCAAAAAATCCCCCCACACACACACACAATCTGTCTGTCCCTCAAAAATCTGTTTTTTATATCATGCTGAATCTGGAAATATAATTATTTGTATGATTTCTAAACCTTGGATATTTTGTTGACCATTTTGACAAGGATATCCCATATTTTATGTTGATCTTCAAATGTCTTCGTTTTCCTTTGTACATTAATAATTGTTTTATTCATCTAATCAATAATAACATACTATTTGTTTATACAGCAACCAAAGGCCAGAGTCTTAAAGAGGAATGGATAGCATATATCTGCAGGGAAATACTGCGTGGCCTGAGTTACTTGCATTCAAATAAAGTTATTCATCGAGACATTAAAGGTCAAAATGTGTTGCTTACTGACAATGCTGAAGTGAAATTAGGTGAGAAATATTTGCATTATTATGATTTTTAAATAGAAAAAAGTGTGCTTGTTGCAGTTAAGCTGTGTAAATCTATGGTGTACTTTATATTTTGTCACTATTTTTAAAGTCTTCTGGGTGTTGGGATTTTTATTACTTTTCTCACTTGCATATGTGCATTTAAAACAAGAGTTATGTATATTGCAGTGGATTTTGGTGTTAGTGCACAACTGGACCGCACAATAGGTCGACGTAATACCTTCATTGGTACGCCGTACTGGATGGCTCCAGAAGTTATTGCCTGTGATGAGAACCCAGATGCAACTTACGACAACCGAAGTGATCTCTGGTCTTTGGGTATTACTGCACTGGAGATGGCAGAATCACAACCACCATTATGTGATTTGCATCCTATGAGGGCTTTGTTTCTAATTCCTCGAAATCCACCTCCTCGTCTAAAGTCTAAGAAGTGGGCTAAAAAATTTCATGGTGCGTTTTATTATTCCTTCATAAATGGTATTTAATTAAATTTGAATCTAGTTTGTTTATTTTGAAAAGTACATGTGACTTCATTCAGTATTCAGGGGAGGAAACCTCAAAACTTTGCAAATAAGTTCTTCAAACAATTTTAAGCATATTTTGTCTAATAAACTGTTGGGATATTCCTAATGGCTGAGCGTCAATAAGCATTCAAAAGTTGGTTTGAAAAAAATATTTTTAGGCAAAAATTTGGTATTGAAGTACTGAAATATTACAGAAATGTGTAAAGTGTTTATGACTATATAGAAATAAAAGAAATTAATATGAGTTAAGAAAGAAAAATTAACACAGAAATAAAAAGCGTTTAATTTACACAATTTGACTGCTTTTTTATTCCTGTGTTAATTTTTCTTTCTGAATAAATGTATTCATATCTTTTGTAAATAATAAACTATTTACATGATTCTTCTATAATGCAAAGTTTTGCCCAGAAAGCATTTTTTCAAACCAACTATTGATTGCTTATAGCGGCTGGGCCAATCAGAATATCAAAGTAGTTTATTAGACAAAGTATGCATAATTGTCTTAAGTGCTTATTTTCAAAGATTTGATGTTTCCTCCCCAGACAACCTGTGTTAAAATGGAGTTACATTGAATTGATGCAAAAATTTAGAACTGGATTAAAATTTCATGAAGAACTGTTCTGTTTTCATATTTTATTGATACATTGATCCAGATACATTGGTGATATTATGTGTAATTTCGATACAGGGTTTATTGAGACTGTGCTAGTAAAAGACTATCACCAGCGTCCCTACACTGAGCAACTGCTGAAGCACCCTTTCATCCGGGATCAGCCCACAGAACGCCAAGTACGCATCCAACTTAAAGATCACATTGACCGTTGCAAGAAGCGGAAACAAGAGAAAGGTAAGCAATAATTAATGCACATACAAGAATACGATTCGCGTTAAGTGGGCATGAATTTCTAGGTTAGTACAATTTCAAGCATTGTACATTAAACCATTGATGTACTGAAGAAGAATATTACACTAGAACAGCAAGGAGGTTTCATTAGAGGTACTTTTGAATGTTTGGCAGATATTTTATCCAAATATTGTTGTCTTCCCTGAATTCCCTAAATTAGTTAATATTGCAAAAATTACAAATTTTTTAGCATCTTTCTACAATTACAATAAAGAAATTTAGATTTTTTTCCCAAACAAAATCTCTACTTCAAAGATAATTTGTAAGTACAGCCATTTACAATTTTTTCAAAATATATTTAGTTTTCCAGTAATTTTGAGTGATCTAAGAGCAATTTTAAAATGACGATTTTTTGTCATTTCACATTTTTTGTCAAATTGCTCTAAACATTTCTCTATTCTATATTCTTGGATAGTGCTAAGTATTCTTATAGAAATGGTACAAGGTGATTTCTGTTGAACACTGAAATTTTGAAAATTTCAAATGTTCCTACAACTACTATGTGATTATTTTGATCTATTTACTTTCTGGTCTTCAGAAGGGGAGGTATTTTAAGCATGCGCCGTTGATTTTCGATTGAAAAATCGCATCTATTCAGGTCCTTCATTCCATCTGTACACATCCTTCATTCTATCGGTACGCCCTTCCTTCCGTCTTTTGATTCGTCCTTTCTACTTCCCGTCCATTCTTCTTCCCGTCCATTCTTCTTTCCGTCCTTTCTACCTTTCGTACTTTCTTTTTTCCGCCCTTCCACTTTTTCAGTCCCTCACACCTTCCGTCCGTCCATCACTCCTTCCTTCCGTTCGGTCCGTCCGTCCATCACTCCTTCCGTCCGTCCATCACTCCTTCCGCCCGTACTCCTTCCGCCCGTCCGTCCATCACTCCTTCCGCCCGTCCGTCCATCACTCCTTCCGCCCGTCCGTCCGTCCATCACTCCTTCCGCCCGTCCGTCCGTCCGTCACTCCTTCCGCCCGTCCGTCCGTCCGTCACTCCTTCCGTCCGTCCGTCACTCCTTCCGTCCGTCCGTCACTCCTTCCGCCCGTCCGTCCGTCACTCCTTCCGCCCGTCCGTCCGTCACTCCTTCCGCCCGTCCGTCCGTCCGTCACTCCTTCCGCCCGTCCGTCCGTCACTCCTTCCGCCCGTCCGTCACTCCTTCCGTCCGTCCGTCCGTCACTCCTTCCTTCCGTCCGTCCGTCACTCCTTCCGCCCCTCCGCCTTTCCTTCTATCGGTGTCTGCCGGTCCATCTGACTGTCCGTTTGCCCGCCTTCCCTTCCGTCCGTTTGCCCGCCCGCCCTTCGGTCCGTTCGTCTTGATGGCCGTCTGCCCTCCCGCCCTTCAGTCTGTTGGTCTGGCCGTCTGCCTGTCCGCCCGCCCTTCGGTCCGTTGGTCTGGCCGTCTGCCTGTCCGCCCGCCCTTCGGTCCGATCGTCTGGCCGTCTGCCTGTTCGCTTGCCTACCCGTCCGTCTGCCTGTCTTTCCCCCACCCTTTCGCCACCTCGCTGCCTGTCCATGGTTGGTTAGTTAATTAGTTGTTTTTTTGTTTTTTTTTAATATTAACGCTTATTGTATAAAAAGAGGCTCTTGATGGCTTGTAGGTTAGCATGCTCGCTAACACGCGTTCTTGCCAAAGCACAACCCCGCTGGTTCAATTCTCAGTCAGGGCAAAATGATGACTATATGCCTTTCTAACAAATGTCCTGATACCTATTGCTGTGTGACAATGAGAAATTCCACCCTGTGGTTAAAACAACCAGTATTTCCGATGGATGGATGTCTTCGTGCTAACCACACGAACCCCTTATCCCATGAATAAGAGGCTGGTCCTCCTCTGATCAGCCTACCTCGTAGATGGCTGTCAACAGGGACTGTATAAACATATTTCATTGAATTTATTTTTTAGTGGAATACTTTTAAAGAATTATTTTTTCGAGAGATGCCTAAATGTAAGTGATATTTTTTACATTTGATGCATGTTTTGCACCCAAATATTTTGCATCCACCTTCATCATTTTCGTCGTCAAAAATTGGTATATGATGTAGGTGGTTATAGCAAACTTCTTTAAGAGGTCTAATTTCACTTCGACGCTTAAGTATTTTTGGAGAATTTTTCATTGAACTTTGGTAAGATAAGAGCTCAAGCAACCTTGAACCAAAAATAAAATGTCTAAAATTCTTTTTTCTGCAAACCTAAGAGTTCTGCCTGATGTTAGTATTCAAGCCATGCATAAGTGACCACAAGATCAAGACCATCCTAAGGGTCCGTTTCCGTGATCTTATAAATGTCTCATAGAGGGAAATGAAGTCCAGCTGGTCTACTCTTCCCATCCCCTCCTTGTAGTGCTGCACTGCTTCAGAGTGTGTCACCTCTATTAAGCTTTTCTTTTTTTCTGTCCCTTTGCATACATGTACTTCATTTCTTGTTTAAACCTTCAAAATTGGAGCCCAATTTCCCCTACAGTCAGAAGCCAATCTTAGTCTGTCACAGTGTCTCCAAGACACCTTGTCCTGCACAGAGAACAGATAAATATTGGAAGTTATTTGGTAACTACAGAGTTTGTTAGACAATAAATTATTCTGTACAATACGTGCAACCAATGGTAAAAGGTGAAAAAATACCACCTACTAAAACACTAGATAAAACACAAACCGTTTTTGAGGGACGACAACAAAATATAGCTTTGCTTGCAACGCCCAGCAGCTTGTATCACAATAGATAACACCCCAGAATTCAAGAGAGCTATTATTGAGACTACTGAATTCCAATATTTGTAAACATGTGTCACAGCTGTAACAGTCTCTTTAGATAAAATCACGTGTTTACTTTCACTTGTGAGCTTGACCTTTCATTTGTTTTGGATCTTACATTTGTCAGCTTCAAGTGGATGTCCTATGCCAGTGGAATTTTTTCAGTTATTTCAATACTTTTTTGCAGACCAAATTTTGAACATAATACAGTTGTTATTATTGATGTTTTATTTTATTATTTTTAACCCACAGTCTCAATAGCCTCCTCATTACATTTTATAAAGAGAATGTGTTGACAAATATGATATTATGAATCATAGTGTGTCGGCAGATTCTTACATCATATGGTTAATTATTCATTAAATAACAAACTGTATGACAATGTTAAAATTTTAATTAATATAAATTATGTTTAAATAATGTTAGTCTTCAAGCAAATGAGATAATTACAACCATGGTCATCCAATTTCCCACAGAACGTGAAGATTATCATTATAGTGGGTCTGAGAACGAAGAGGAGGAGACTGGAGTGGCTGGGGAACCGTCTTCCATCGTTCAGGCTCCAGGAGGTGACACACTGCGTCGCAACTTTCAACAGATCCAGGTGTGTATTTGTCAGGTGGCATGGATTCACCCCACCTGGTTGGGGTGCCTCTGTGTCTCCTGTCTCCCGTTCATGAGTGGCACTTTGTAGGAGGGGCGCACACTCACGCAGTCTGAGTCGAAGGAGCCAAAGGAGTCGAAGCATGGCAGGAAAGGTGAGCGTGAGGAGATCCCAGAGCCGGGACCTCCCTCTCGGCCGCCCATCCCGCAGCGGCTGATTGGTAAGCGCTTAGCCACTGTCGCATGGACCTCTTGCTGTGGGCATCTGCTGGGTCCGTTTTGGCAAGGTTGCAATGTGCACCCTTATCTTAATCATTATAAACAGGTCACTATTTACTAAACATCTTCCTTAGGTGTTTTTTTATAAACTTATATTCTTCAAAGTTCAATTATCAATTAAGAAATAATGTATTTACTTGAATATAAGTTAAGATTTTTTCCTAAATAATTCATTCAAACCATGCAAGGTCATCTTATATTCAAAGATTTAGCCTAATTTTTGAGTAATGGTATTGCCTTTCCGTGTCACAAAACTCATAAATGTTTATATATAGCAATATTACATGTAGGTAGAATATCTATGTGACTGTATTCTCTACATCCATCGTGAATTTGCCGGGCTTTACAGACTGATATTTTTGAACGGGCCAGTAAAGAGAGAAATGTAAAACTAGTAGCATTGTATCAAGTGAAATTCAATATGAAAATGAATGAAAATCATTGACAAAATTTGGCTGATCAATTGACTCAGTTTGATGCTTGGCATGTGCTTACCTGTTTTTTGCAAGATATGGAAATAAAAAATCACATTGAAACGAGTACATCCAGCTACAGATATATTTGTTGAAAATATTTCTTTTTAGCAAAAAACGTCCCAAATTGTAATAATTGTGACTACCTCCCTTATTAGGAATGAAGTTTGCATTTCACAAATCAATCACAGTAACATTAAACGGCATGAATTTAATTTATATTTGGTAAAAGAATGTGAAAGAACTATTCAAGAAAGGCTACAAACAGAGAGGGGTGGGGGGAAATCTCGTGACACAGAAGAAAATGTACTTAGTTTGGGTCAGATTAAACTATAAGAACACAATTTGGGGGGGTCTAATAAATCAAATGACACTGCAGCATGGGAGGAAGACGAAAAAGAAAGAAACAAGGATACTTGTGACAGAACCCATTATTATGATTTTTAGGGATAAAGGAAATAGTGATAGTTTATGTAATACGTTTTAACATTTTCACCAATATGGCAATTTTCTTGTCAATGATATGATTTGCAATTTTATTTAGACTAAATAGTAAGAATAACTTAGAAGTTCAACAAATTGTTTCAAGACCTCATTAAAATTAATTTCTTATATCCCAAGCAGACTTACATTTCGGTAAATACAGTAATTACACTGGTGAGTAACACATTTCAAATTTGAGAAGATACAAGGTTTTAGCATGTTGGTAATATGTGCATTATAAGGTTATAGAGTTTGCATTTCGTGTAAAGAGAGGTTTTTAAGTGACCAGTAACTACATTTAATTGGTTCTAAAGAATGACTAATTTTTTGAACTCCTAAAACTAGTTGACAATGATGATTATTATAATTACGTTTTCTAGTCTACATAAAACTACACACACACACACCCCCCAAGGGCTTTCTTACAAATATTTAATTCTTTATTCTGTGGATTATTTTGTATGGAAGATGGTAAATAGTGTCTGTAAACCATATTGACACTGGCTGCAATTATTACTACAGCTAGATATTTTGAACGACTGAGGTCCAATGATAGGCACTGCATAGAATATTGAAATATTAAAAATCACTCATTCTAAGAATTCAGCAAAGCTTCATTATAGTACTTGCTCTTTAACCTTTGCCAAAATTATTGTTGGTTGTGTCTTTTATTTTTCTTTCTCTCTCCATTATAAAATTTTGGCTTCATACCATTGCTTCTAAGTGTCTTTTGCATCACAGCTTCCTTCCTTGTTATACTTCTCCGCTTATTCAACAAAGGTGTATCCATTACGTTTTGATCTTTTAAGAAATAACTTCTTAAAGATAAGCATCGTAATATTAGAAATTTAAGTGTATTAACTCTTCAGGATTATTACCATTACATGGTTATTAAGGAGGAAGTGATATTGCTGCCAATGTTAATCAGTATCAGGTTTCTTTAGTTTATTTTTATATCAAATCATACTTTTTCTCTTTCTCTTCTGCTTCACTGGTACATTTTACTGTTTTAACATTGAATCATGAGCATTGTAAGGAAGTTTTGCTGTTCATGGAATGCAATTTTTGCCCTTTGAAACTAAATTCTCAGAAATTTTGCTTGACTGGTATTTTGGTTTCCATTAATCAAGTAGTTGATTCGGAAGGTCATGTAAGCCTTCAAACAGGATAATGTCTGGGGAACAGGGTGGGAGGGAGGGTTATTTTGGGGGGCTTCTAAACACCCCCGCTGCCTGTTCCGGCAGTGGTCCCAGACCCCCACCCGCCATCGCGACCACTGCCTCCTCCTCCACGGGAGGACCGCCAACCGAAGCCTGCAACGCCACCAACTGGCGCATCAAGCCACCAGTCAGCCGCTGCTGGAGGCCAACAGGCTCAGCCACAACGCAACTCGCACATCTTCAAACCGATGGTATGTATTTTTGCCAGCTCGCTTTTCCCCTGTACATAGTATCTAGATATTTGCTAACCCCTACATGAAAACTGTAGTTAATTCCCTACAGAAGGTTTTATTTTCAAACTAGGATGCATGGGTCATTTAGAAATTAAAATCGATTCATTTTTTCCATGACCAATAAAATGTAATTATATTTATTGAGTACCCTTCAACGACAGCAATGCACGAGTCAAGTATGTTTGTGTGTGTTGAGTATACACAATGCAGATAGTTTGGGAGTTTGCGAAATTGATACTGTTGTTGTATTATTTTGAAAGTACAGTTTTTTTGAAATTCTAATATTTTCCGTGTCCAGTTCATTTGTAGTATTTAATGCAATAAGAGTTCATAAATTAATTGATTTCATTTCTAAGAGAGCCCTCTTCAAGGTAGTTTCCTGGCTGATATTAGGAAAGTTGTTAAAACTAGAGGCACCATCTACATTACAATTTTAGGAACAAGATTTACTTTTGTTGGGAATACTCATGTGTTGCTGTATATTTTCAGTATTAATGACCTGAATGCAGCTTGTTCGATTAATTTTTCTGTGCTTGCCTGTCACATTTCATTTGCGGCAATCCTAATTCTGTGTTCTCTCTCTCTGTTTTTATTTAAGCTTCCTCCACGTCGACCTGAGGTAGGCTGCACTCTGTGGACTCGCCCTTTCCCCTTCATTCTTCCATATGTGTTGCTTTGTTTTAGTGTAACTGCTTCCCCAAACCTCAGTAACTTGTCTCGTTTGTTTGCCTCAAGTATGTGCACATGCTCCTTTATTTGTCTTTCTCACTTTTCATATAGAACACCAATAGAATTTATTAGTGCTAATGTCTTCGGGCAATCTAATAGTTTGGTTCCTTGGTTTATCTAAAATAAAAATCCATAGGCTTATGCATTTAGTAATAGTGTATAATATATAACTCTTCACTCATTTAATACTCAATAATAATTAATTTTTTCTGTTGAAATTTATTTTTTCCTTGTCTGTAGATCCTCAAAAAGAAGCCAAACTAGTTTTATTATGTTATTTCCGAGTTCAGGGCATTGTAATGTTCAGAACGGATTTTTTTTTTTAATTTAATTTTATTTATACATACATTTTAACAAAGAAAACCCAACACATTAAACTCAAATAATTGCATACGTGGAAAAATTATTCTAAGTAAAGAATTTTATATAATTTGTTTACAAATAACTCGCACTTACAATTCTTAACCGTATATTCGCTTTGTACATCCCACAGTACACCCAAAGTACACAAGCGTCTGTTGTTCTGTACAATCAAACATTGGTACACACACTGAACTGTTGTAATACCTACCTGCACGAGTGGAACCTTGCCAGATGTATGTGAATTTTTTCTATTCCTTCATCCTTGTCTTAAATCCTTTTGCGCTGGGCTCAGACCATCTTCTGACAGGTAAGAATATCTAGTTACACAGGTACTACTGCTATTTTTATGTTTTAATAAATTGTTTTGTTGGTATGATATCAGAATTTATTTTGAAAGAAAAATGGGAAGTGTGTGAATGAAACTTCCTGACACTTGGGTATTGCCCGTTTTAAGCCATGTTTTCTATTTAAGCAGGATCGTGGAAGATTTAAGGGAAGGAGTTAAAAATAAAAAAAGTTTGTTTTTTTCTGAGTTGATGAATTCTTAAAGCATGTCAAAGCTTAAAAAGAATGAAAAAATGTTCATGATTTGCATTGACTCTAGTTAAGTGACATTTAAACTAGTGATAATTAAAAAGCAATGATAAATTTGATAGTTATTTGATCTCGCAAATATAGAATGTTGCCCACATGCAACTTTAAGATTTCTTTCGTTCTTATTGATTCTTCATATTATAAGCCTGTTCTTCAATAAGGGGAAAATATACAGTACACTTAACACAAGTTTCTCATAAAAGTTTTTGATCAAGATCTAAGCTTGAAAAACAGTTAGCGTGGAGATGCATCAAACGTTCTTCTGTCTTTGACTTCTCCTTATGACACTCTTACTTCATGTATTTTGTTTATGGAGGATTATGACGTAAATAGTTCTGTTTTCATTCAGTGTGTGTGGTAAACATTGTCTTGTTCTGCACCAAGGGTTACATTTCATTTTAGGGATTGTGTTTCAATGTTTAGGTCATCTTTCTTTCCTTTCAGAAGAAACATCGCCAAGTTCACCTGAACTCAGTTTAAATCCTTTGCCAACTGGTGGACTTTCCAGGCAATTGTAATTACAATGTGGATTGCATTAAAAAATAGCAGTCTTTATAATTTTCCTTTCAGATTTGGATTCTGTAACTGGAAAATCAATTCTGCTGATTGTAAAGAACATCAAAGTTTCTGAATTGTTTATTTTAGAGTAACTTCTTAAGGTCTTCTTGCACCACAATCACTTCGAATGCTGCTATCCTACCAAACACTGCAATGAATAATCTTAACAACATGAAAATTACAATTTTTGTCTCGGCACTGAGATTTAAAGTAATTATGATTTCAAAAAATTCAATATATTAAGTTGAGTGAACTTTGCTTCTATTATACAAGATTTATCTCGCATAACTTTTACTGGGGGAGTCAGATCTTTAAGCATATGAAGTGTAGCTCTTGATGTTAATCTCTTCAAAGAACTTCGTACACATCACCAGGGCTTTTACCATGTGATTTTACAAATAAAATACCTCCTTGCATTTATGCTGAAGTCTTTCTTATGTAGACAAATATTCAGAGAGTTTGTTATGAAATGTGTGTTGAGTATCAGTGCCTTCAGAGAAATGTATTTTTTTGTGTTCTTGATTTGTTTAAAAATTACAGTAAAAAACAATAGTACATCTTATTTTTTCCACTTTTCAATGAGCATATTCTTTTTAATTGAGTTTCTTTTTCCTAATTGGGATTTCACTCATCATTGTTAAACTTTCATTCCGATGTAATAATTCTGTTCTTGGCTGGTGAAGCTCTTGCTTCACTTTCATCAATCTATCATCTTTCATTTCAGTGTTCCATTCAAATTACTGTCGTCTTCTGAATTTCTATCCAGTTGAATTGCCAGTAGGTTTGCAGCAAAATGTTTCATCAGTTCCTTTTAGTAGTTTCACTTGTGAACAATATAGTTAATCTTCTTCTTCTGCATGTGTTACAAATTTTCAGGTTCATCCTAACTGGTGTATATTGCAAGGCTGTATTTTAAAAGATCCTTTTTTTGTTTCATGTCTTAAATGTTTACATTCTGTTCTGTAATGATCAATTATATTGAAAGATTTGACACTTGAATCAAAGTGTATCCTCTATTTGGCATCTTCAATTACTTACTATTGTAAAGCAATCCTATACAAGCAAAAAACAAATCCATGCACCTGCAAATGTACTTATAATGCAGACTGGGATATTACTCACACTGTGCTAATGTTAGAATGAAACTGATTGTGCCCCTCCAGCTGGTGGGCTATAAAAACTTATATTTAAACTGATCCAAGCG